>CAKNYM010050783.1:15469-54497 GCA_932195095.1 Andricus curvator | reverse complement strand
ACATAATTCAAAGTTGATGCAAGAACAGAAAAGATGTGTTGATTCTAGACGAATCGATTTACCTATAATATTGATACCTTTTATTAAAGCGTAGGGAAGTTATGGTAATTTATATATTTTGAAAATCGGTTTTTTATAGTAAAACTTTTTTCATTAACATAATTCAAAGTTGATGCAAAAACAGAAAACATGTGTTGATTCAAGACAAATCGATTGACCTATATTATTAGTGCATTTTATTCAAGAGCGAGGGAGCTATAGTAATGCATAATATTTGAAAATGCGGTTTTTTATAGTAAAAGTTTTTTCTTCGACATAATTCAAAGCTGTTGCGAAAATATAAAAGATTCCTTGGTTCGAGACAAATCGATTGACCTACAATATGGATACATTTTATGATAGAGCAGGGAAGTTATGCTAATTTATATATTTCTAAAATCGATTTTTATACAAAAATATTCTCATTCTCATAATTTAAAGTTGATGCAAGAACGGAAAAGATTTCTTGAGTCGAGGAAAATCGATTGATCTATAATGTTAATACACTTTATTGAAGATTAAGGAGGTTATGCTCAATTATAATATTTGAATCATCTGTTTCTAACAGAAAAACTTTTTTCATCGCCATAATTCAAAGTTGACGCATGAATAGAAAAGATCTTTTGATCATAAATTTTCAAATAGAATAATTCTGACAATTTTTTTAAAAAAATCATAAAGCTGGGAAAGGGTGCGACAGAACTTTTCCCTTCCCTTTTCCAGCTGAAAAAATTATCATTCCAAATACAAAATTTGATTTGTCTTATTTGTCTTTGTATTTAAAAAATTGTTTGTATAATTTTGTATTTTTTTGTAAATTTCTATTTTTAAATTGATCAAAATGAAGACTTCGGTTTGTCTATTGTTGAAAAAAATAACTGATGCTTCCTCTATGAGGAAGCAAATACATTTGCTAACGGGAAGCAAAGTGCTCGTGAAATGAGCACCATATAATCATAAATACTAACAAAGTGGAAACACTCGAGATCGAATTCACATCTAGTTTTTAATTATACGAGGAAAATAATGTTATTTGCTTTGTTTTGATGTCGTAAAAAATAAAAATCGATCGCTCCAGGTCACCATTTTCGAAGGCAGCTGCTGCTAACGAGGCGAAGCGTATACTTTAAGTATATCTTATCTCTTAGTGATTGATCCACCTTAGCCATGATTTACTTTCTTTCCCTCTTTCAAGGATCTTCAAATTAAAGAATTTTTTTACCCCCAAAGAAAGTTGTCTTCCCTTTATAATTTCAGAAATTTATAAATTGTTTGCAATTCATCTGAAGTGAATTTAAACAAATTTAGATATTTTCAAAATTTGAGTGGGTCCCTAATCCAAATTTCTGAAATGTAATTTCTTCAAATTCAATGTTTTCAAAATATTAAGTTTTTAGGACAAATCTATTTCAAATCTGGTGGAGTCCATGTCATCAGATCACATAAATTTTCATGTTTGAATGGATTTTGGTTCCAATTAAGTATATATGATTGTGTGATCGTCAAAAAAAATCGCAGGAAATATTTTTCAAAAATTCGAAACAATGGCGGACTTATGAGACTTTGAGTTTTCGGGCAACAACAAAAACAAAACCAATTAAAAAAAATATATAGTGTTTTTTTATTTAATAGATAAATATCAAATAAACATTGGTTGCTTCCGTTATCTATAAAATATTTAAATTCATTCTAGTAGAACTGTCAAAGATAAAAAATGTATGGCATTTTTTATAAACAAATAAGTGGTTGAAAATGGTTTCGCGGTTTTCGCTATTTGGTCAATTACAACTAGATTTTACCAATTAATGAACAAGACGATTTTCTGAGTTAGATTAATGAAAATAATGAACAATGTATTATTTGACAAACAAATTCGATAAACAAATAACCATTTTAGTTGTTTATGATGAAATAAATACCCTTGTTTTAATGGAATCAGTCATTAATCACTGTATAATTACACAAAGTTTATATACATGATCACATGGTAACAATTTAGAATTGTTTAAATAAAACCTAATTAAAAAATGCGCTTTTTGGCTATTTTGCGAAATATAGACTTAATTCTTCCAACCCAATAACCTCTAAATAACACACTATCAACCAGTTAAATTCAAAGAAAAAATAAATAGTTGAAAAAATATTTTTAAAAACCCGAATTTTCAACAATAGAGTTAAGTTTTTAAGCTAAAAAGACAAATTTTTCAGATAACAGTAGACTTTTAAACAGGAAAAAATCAACTGTCAGCAAGAAAGTTAGGTTTCAATTCAGAAAGATGAATTCTCAAAAATATAGTTGAATTTTCAACTAATTTTCAGTTATAAAAATTAACTTTCAATTTATAAAGGATAAATTTCATACCAAAAATGGAATAGTAGTTTCAGATAAAAAAATTAATTTCGAACAAGAAAAAAAAGGAATTTTCAAATAAACAGTTATATTTTTAAGCAAAGAGGTGAATCTTGCGAAAAATTAATTCTTAATCAAGTAATTGAACTTTGAACAAAAAAGACGAATTTTCAACAAAATAAATGAATTATCACCAAAATGCTGGAATTTTCAATTCAAGAGGATGAATTTTCAGTATGATACTTAAATTTTCAACTTAAAAATATAAAGTTTTCACGAAATAGTTGAATTTTTATGTAAAAAACATAAAGTTTGAACCAAAAAATGGAAGAATTTTCAACCAAAGAAAAGAATTTTGAACCAACATGATGAATCTTCTGGAAGAAAAATGAATTTTCAACAGAAGAGTAATAAATTCAACCAAATAATTGAATTTTCAACCAAAAAGATAGATTTTCAAGCAAAAATGCAGTAGTTGAATTTTCAGTTGAAAAATTAATTTTCAAAAAAATAGTTTCATTTTCAAACAAATACTTTGATTTTCAACTGAAAAAGATTAATTTTCAACCTAATAGTTGAATTTTCAACTAAAAACATAAATTTGCAACCAAAACTGAAATCGTTAACTTTTTGCTTGAAAAAAAAATTTCAACCAAAAAAGACCATAAAAGATAAATTTGAACGAAGTAGTTTAACTTTCAACCAAGTTGTTGGATTTTTGACCAAACAAGATAACTTTCTTTCAAAATAGTTTAATCTTTAACAAAATAATTACATTTTATTTCAAACCACTGAATTTTCAACAAAATAGTTCAATTTTCGACCAATGCAACTAATTTTCACCAAAAATGATGAATCTTCAAGAAGCAAAATGAATTTGAAAGAAAAGAGAATAAAATTTGACCAAAAAGATGATTTTTTAACCATGAAGATGAATTTTCTACCAAAAAAAGGCAAATTTTTAACCAAATAGTTCAATGTTAAACTCAAAAAGATAAAGTCTTAACCAAATAGTTGAATTTGTGAATGAAAAAGATAGATTTTCAACCAATACTGCATCAGTCAATTTTTCAGTTAAAAAATTAATTTTCAAACAAAATAGTTAAATTTTCAACCAAATATATTAATAATCAACTAAAAAAAATTTTTAACCAAATAGTTGAATTTTCATCCATTAAAGATGAATTTTAACAAAGTAGTTGAAGTTTCAACAGAATAATTACATTTCAATCCAAATAGCAGAATCATTCATAAGCTCCATCTATTTTTTCAATGCGGTCAAAATGTGAACTCGCGGAACCAGCTAAAATTATTAAGATGCATTTTAATTCTTACTTAAAAACAACTTTACTATTGTTTTTCATAGTTTAAAATAATTTTATGTTGAAACTTATTTTGTCAAAACAACCATTATTTTACTATGTTATGAAAGTTTTAACACATTATACGGTTCAATTGACTCACCATAACATAAAAATGAACTCAAAATAAATTTTCATTAATTTACACATTACATATTCACTTTCTAAAAAAATATAACCTACAAGTAAGGCTAGAATTCGTATTTCAATTTCAATCGTCTATTATTCATATTTTTTCATATTTTGAACTATATTTTTTACTATATGTATTAAATAAAATTGACTAAAGCTTATAATGTGTTGAAACTTACATGAAATAGTACTTTAATAGTTTACTTGACATAAGCAGTTTCAACAGGAAACGTGTTTGTTTATTGTATACGATGAAAATTTCATATGTAACACTCAGTTTACGCTTAATCGTTATTATTTGTATTCACTTATTATTCTAAACTATAAAAAATTAGTGAAATTGTTTTTGAGCAAAAATTAAAATCCATCTTAAAAATTCCTCCTCTACATTTTGGTTCAAAATTCATGTAGTTTTTTGAAAATTCGTCTTTCTTGGCAGAAATTTAACATTCTTGGATGAAAATTTATGCTTTTTGGTTAAAAATGCAATTGTTTGAATGAAATGTGAACTGTTACGTGTTTCGTTAAAAATTCATATTTTTTGGTTGAAAACTTGATTATTTGACTTACATTTGAACTACTATATAAAAAATTAATTTTTTTTCCTTGAGGATTCATAATGAGAGTTGAAAATTAAACTATTTGCTTTTAAATGAAGTTTAATGTAAAAATTCTACTGTTTTGTAGAAAATTCATCTTTTCGCTTGAATATTCAACAATTTGGTTGAACATTAAACGTTTCGGTTGAAAAATCATATTTTTTGGCTTGAAAATTCAACTGTTTTTTGTAGATAATTCCTCTTTTTGGCTTTAAAATTAAATAATTTTGTTGAAAATTCAGGTATTCCGTTCTGAATTCGTCTATTTTGGTAGAACATTAATCTTCTTGGTTGAAAATTTACCAATTTTGTTGAAAATTCCTGTTTTTTTGTTGATTTTTTCTTATCCTGTATATTGGATGACTTGGAAATTGGTCTTTTTTTATAGAACATTAATCTTCTTGGTCGAAAATTCATCTTTTTGGTTAAATATTTAACAATTTTGTTGAAAATTCCTTTTTTTGTTAAAATTTTTTTTATCAGAGTTTTAATCTGAATTTCGTCTTTTTGGGTAGAAAATCATTCTTGCTTGTTGAGAGGGCAACCCTCTAGTTGAGAATTCAACTATCTTGTTGAAAATTCATCTTTTTTTATTGAAAACTATCTTTTTTGTTGAAAATTCATCCTTTCTGATTTAAAAGTCCACTTTTGTCTAAACCATTCGTCTTTTTAACTTGAAAGAATTACTCTTTTGTTAAAAACACATCTTCCATGATAGAAAAGTGATCTTTCTAGGTTAAAAATAAACTTTTTGGATGAAAATTCAACTGTCGTTTGAAAAATTTGTTCTTTTGCTTGAAAATTTAAATATTTTATTGAATTTTATTCTTTTTTGTTTGAAAATTTGACCATTTTCATTTGTTTAGAAATTCAACTATTTTGCTGAAAATCTAATTATTGTTGGAAAATTTAATTATTTTGTTACATACATTATTTTTAGTCGAAAATTCAACCATGCTGTTGAAGATTCATCCATTTGAATTGAAAATTCATCTTTCATGTTAAAAAAGTCATCCTTTTTGGTTGAAAAATTGTCTTTTATGGTTGAAAAGTAACTTTTTTGTTAAAAATGCAACTGTCTTCGGGAAAACTCGTCTTTTTGGCTTGAAAAATTTACCATTTCGTTCAATCTTTAACTACTTTTTGGAAAACTGCAAGTTAAAAAATATATATATTTTTTCCTCCTGAAAAATCGTCTCTTTATGTTGAAAATTCATTTATGTGGGTAGAAACTTTTTCTTAGTTGAAAATTAAACTATTTTGTTGAAAATGCAATATATTTCGGCTTGACATCTTAGGAATTCGAAGTATTTCGTATTGAATTCAATAGTTTATCTACATTAATTTTATTTAAGGCCATGTTATACATTAGTCACGTGACCCAGCCAGTCCTGAGATCGATATTTTTTGTCCCATATTTAAAAATAAAAGTTATAATAGAGCGGAAAAAAGTTGGGAAAATATTAATAAATATAAAAGGACAGTGTGTGGTAAAGCATAGAGTTGGGGAAGAAAAAAAAGTTATTATTGGAATAACAAATATCGACCGGCAATCAAGCAATCTGCATTATCAACAGTGCTGACACCATGGATATATTAAATATCAATTTGTTTATTCGCACCAAACCAGCAAATATTATCAAGTGTAATTTTTGCAACCGATGTTTGCATCATTTTCCTCAAGACATGTGACCCATTGAACATTTGAACATTGGTTACAGAGTTCTACAGCACGGTCGGTATTTTGGTGAATTTCCTTATTCATTACATTTTTTTCTTCGACATTTCGAGCCAAATGTTGTATACAAACGCAGATTACAGTTTCCTGATGCTTTCCCCAAAGTTTCAACTCAATATCTCATTCGGTGTGGATGTGAGTTGTTGCAAAAAAATTATCAATATTTTAGGTCACGTGACTCATGTATAACATGGCCTTAAAAAGAATTTATTAACGTAAAATACGTCTTCAGGCAACGGTCACGTTACTTTCGGAGATGGGAGGGGAGGTAAAAAAGCCCAAGATTGGTGACGTAGTTTCTGGATCGGCCATAACTAAATAAATTTTCCGTGTGACAAGAAACTGGCTTGGCGCCGCCAGGCTTTCAAAAAAAGTACCCTGGCGGTGCCAGGTTCCGCCAGGCCTTCAAAAAGTACCTGGCGCCGTCAGGGTACTTTTTTTTGATAAATCTCTCTCTGGCGGCGCCAGGTTCCGCCAGGCCTTCAAAAAGTACCTGGCGCCGCCAGGGTACTTTTTTTGATCAATCTCTCTCTGGCGGCGCCGGGTTCCGCCAGGCCTTCAAAAAAAGTACCTGGCGGCGCCAGACCCCGCCAGGCCTCGACTGAACCCTGGGATATCCCTGAAACAACCTGCGAGATGAACGGGATCGAATGGGATATCCCAGTAGATCCTATTGCTGTGAGGGAAGAACCCAAACTTCTTGAATTCTGATTGAACCTTTCGTTGTTCAACTCAACGCTCTCTTTTCCATTATTTTATATTTCACTACATATATGGATTGTGTACCCACATTCCTTTCAATTTGCTGGAAGGATGTGGAGGGGGGTAAAGGGGGTTACGGAAACCCCACGTCGATAATCCCGTAATAAGATATTAATGTCGGCAATCTCGGCCTAGAACGTGACTTTAGGGCTGCCTTCCTATGCAAAGACTCGTTGACTCGTAAAAGGAGGAAGAGAAAAGGTAGTACTCGATGCGAAGGGGGTAGACGTGGAAGGGGGAACCCTGCACGAGATAATAACTTCATACGAAGTGCCGGTGGTCTCCCGGACACACCATAACAACACACTGAATGCGGTGGTCAAACACCGTGTGCCCAACTTTATAAGGTGGAAAGTAATAAAATGATACACGTAGTTAAATGACTTTTTTAGAGCCATTTTATCCTATTTTGAATTATCTTTATTCCACTAGTAGAAATATGAATCATTTAGTATAGATAAGAACATTTTAGCTAAAACAAGAACATCTTAGCCTGGACTCAAACTTTTTAGTACTGACTCAACTTTTAGAAACATGAGAAACATGAAGAGATCTACTTTATCTACAAGGTCAATTTTCTTTTCAAAAAGTTTTGATGGCGCTGGGTACGATGTACCAGTGCACCACCGCTGGGGGCGCCACAATTTCCCTCAACACAGAGAAGTCTGCTCCGGCCCAGGTTGCTGATCAATCTCTCTAGCGATAACCCCAAGTGAAGAGCCTCACGATGTCATCATATAAAGCTTCCAACTCGGGCTCATTAGTATCCAAGGTCTTTTTTTTAGGCTTTATTCATTTCACTGACACTCTTCTTCATGCATTTCTTATAAATTATTTTTCGCCACACTTTCCTGTCGTGGCATACCTCTTTCGCTTCTTTCATGTCCATGCATTTTCTCATGCAAGTTCTTGTATTTCTATGGCTTCTTATGTCTCTCCGAATTAGGGTCTCATTCACACATTCTAACTATTCTTTCCGCGGTCTGATTCTGGGCACGCTGCCATTTACTTTACCTTGATACACTTGTTGCGGTAGTCGTTTATTTTTCATTCTCTCAACATGCTCAAACCATCTTAACGTATTTCTGTCACATATATCAACTAGTGTCTCCTCTACACCACATTCTTTGAGAATTATCTTATTACTCACTTTGTCGTTCAGCGTTTTACTTTTACTGCACATCGTGCGCAGGAATTTCATGTTGATTGCATGCACGGTAGTTGAAATTTAATATACATTACAATATGGATAGCTGTACACTTTATATTAAATATAATATACAGGTCGGTATAGCAGCGTGCTTGAAAACTCAAATTGCTTGTATTTCTTCAAATCTTATCAAATATTCGCAATGGAAGTAATAATCTAGAACTCGTCGATTGAATTGCTTTTTATTATTAAAGTGCAACGTGCATGTGGAACTCTTTCCAAAATTTGCCCTGAATGGTAGAAATTTAATGAGTGTACAGTTGATTGTAGGTTAGTTCTGTCATTTCTTTACTTAATTGAACTTTTCAACTTGAAATACAATTTTATTTTTGATTAATTTTAAGAAGGTATCATGCTTGATTATTAAGAATCGAAAATTACTGCTAATTTTCCTTTGATTTTGTGTAAAATGGAATTATCTGAGCGATTATCATGAATGTATATGAAATTGAATAAACACGTACCTAAATAGCGATTTCATATGTTTGAGATATTAATTTTAATATACCTTGGTAATTTAAATTTAATACTATTTTTAACAGTGTACCGTACAGCACATTTGGTATAAATATAGAGTTATGTATTTTTTTACCTTTACTTGATATATTTTTACTCCTGATAATGGACCCAGCTCTACCGATAACCTTCTTACCTTCGTTTATACGCCTATCTAACTCCCATCTATCTTTCCGTCACTAGTGAATAGGCTACCAAGATATAAGTACTTATCAAATTTTTCTATTCTCTCATCATTTAGGACAATGTTGCACATTGTTTTCTCATCCTTGCCTTCAAACACCATAATTTTTGTTTAATTTTCCGTAATTTTGAGGCCCATGTTCTTCATGCTCCTATTCAGTTTGCTCAACATTCTTTACAACACTGTTAAAAATAGTATTAAATTTAAAGTAGCAATGTATATTAAAATTAATATCTCAAGTATATGAAATCGCTATTTAGGTACGTGTTTATTAAGTTTCATATACAATCATGATAATCGCTCAGATAATTCCATTTTACACATAATCAAAATAAGATTAGCAGTAATTTTTGATTCTTAATAATAAAACACGATATCTTCTACCAGTTAACCAAAAACAAAATTGGATTTCAAGTCGAAAAGTTCAATTACGCAAATAAATGACAGATCTAACCTACAATCAACTGTACTCACATTAAATTTCTACCATTCAGGGGAAATTTTGGAAAGAGGTTCACACGTACGTTGCACTTTGATCATAAAAAGGAACTCATTCGACGAATTCTAGATTGTTACTTCAATTGCGAATATTTGATAAGATTTAAAGAAATAAAAGCACTTTGAGTTTTCAAGCACGCTGCTATACCGACCTGTATATTATATTTAATATAAAGTGTACAGCTATTTATATTTTAATGTACATTAAATTTCAACTGAATAGCTTAATTTCAAAAGGGCACATATCCATTTTAGAAAATTTTTCAGGAGCCATAAAAAAAAAAATTACGGTACAAGCAAATTTTTTTTCTTGATTTTCCGTTATAATACTGAGTAGGTAGGCGCTGAAAATGATGCCCCCAAATATGAATTTGTGAGGTCAAAACCTTCAGGAGATACCGCCCTTGTTATTTTGGATATGTGCCGTTTTGGTACAAACTCCTGGATTTGTGCCACTTTGATAAAAACATCAAATTTGCTTTCAACGATTTTGAAGCAAAACTCATTAAAATAAAATTACAATAAATGTTTCTTATGTATTATGCGTCTATAAATAAATTGTCAAAGTGTGTTTTAAAAACCATCTGTTTAGTTTTATGAAAAAAATTTTATCAAATAAATGTAACTTCTTTTCCATTTCTACATGCCGATGGCTTATTCTAAAACCCATGAGCCGAAAATCGTCGCGCGCGCGCTCTTTTTGTTCTTAAATAAACTTAATCAAATATGGTAATCGGAAACGGAACACATTCTAGCAGCCTTCATGAAAACTATCAAGTTGAAAAATTATCCGTTGGTTTGAATTTTGGAGATGTTCCCTTCTGAGAAAACACCATCATTCGACCTACCGAAATAATTGGATTTGTTTCACTTTGATCGAAATTGTTTTAAACAAAATGTAGGGAAACGGATTTGTTACCTTCTGATGAAAATACTAGCTTACAGCCTTAAAATAGTGTGGAAAACGTTATATTTTGACTAGCAAGGAATAGATGGTTCGATGCAGTTCATCTAAGAGATGTAGAAAATGTAAAAAAAACCGTTTTAACAAAAAATGGATTTGTTCCCAGTGAGCACAGAACCATGAAGATCCCAAGAAAGTCCTTGGGACGTTCCTAGGACATCCAATGTCAGTCCAATCAACGTCTCTAAGACGTCCAATGTCCTAAAGATGTCCTAAAGACGTCCCAAAGACATAGGACGTTCTCAGGACATCTTTCGTACTGACATCAGACGTCTTAAGAGCATCCCTAGGATTTCCAAAAGACATGTTCCAAAAGACGCCTTAGGGATGTACCGAAAACATCTCTAGGTCATCCTTAATTTTCTTTGCCCACTGGGTTCCCTTTTGAAATTAAGCTCCTCAACTAACGTGTATGCAAATGAATTCATATACATTTGTATTAAATTTAATGCAGATTTTTCTACCAGTGAAGTCTTCGGTTGACTCTGCCATAACAACCTTATCATCTGCGAAAGAAATTTGTGTTTGCAAGTGTATGCATTGTTTCTACGCCACTGAGGTGCACACATGAGCAGAGAAGCTCTCACAAGGAGGTGTAGGTACATGGGGGCATGTACTGCAAGGCATGCAGCGATCGTGTAATAAGATATTGCGAGAACGAAGCCGCGAGAGTCGACGGGTAAACTGAGGAACGAAGCCGGTGGTCCTGTTGATTTCCACGCCGTGCCAACCTAGGATAACGTCGTTGACTGTCATCATCAAGTACCCCACGTGTTTTCCCTCTACACAGTTATGACCAAATATACCCACGCTTGTCTCGTCCTGTCTATTTGCATTGTCTCCTCTCGAAATTCCAAAATATTACAGATATCATCTACAACTACAGTGCAGCAGCTTCTCTAATTAAGTGTAATAAAGTAGGAGAGAGCCGATAAGCGACCATAAGAACAGGGAGGGGAATTATAAATGTTGAGAATGACGCAATATTCACAGCAAAAACAGAAGATAAAGTTTACATCGATTTCAGTCGAAAGATTCACTGCAACAGAAATTAACCTCATCGAATAAACTTTAAACGAAACTGAGATAATTCCGTTTTTTTTTATTTGTCTCGGAATAATTATTCAGTGAAAAAGCGTCGTCTGATATATAGCTGACAGCAGTGCGAAGAACATAAGAGTATGAATCAAATCGGTCTGGAAATCAGGACACCAGATTTGAAAAAAAACATTGCACGTATTACAGTTTCATTTTTAAAATAATTGCACTTATCGCGGACGAATACAAATATATTTTTTGTGACTGAGAATAAAGCACTTGATAGTAGTCGAAAAGTCGCCATATTCACTATGATCTTAACCATAGTTCACAAGTTGTGAGGTAGGAATTTCCGTCCTGAGATTTAAATTATGAAACAATTTTTTGAATGAAAATTTAAAACATACTTTTACATTGGGATTTATTTTTAATTATTAATATTTAAACTTCATGTTATGCTGAAATAAATTAAACATGCTTATTCATCATATTAGAAATCTTGGTAATGCTTCAACCTCAAAATTAATTCGATTTCTATTTTTCTTTCGGTTCGAAAACAAACGATGGTTGTTGCTGTGTCAAGTTCTACATTTTCATTCATGAGAAATACATTTCAATTCGTCCGTGATAAGTATTATTA
The DNA here is from genome assembly GCA_932195095.1 of Andricus curvator. NCBI lineage: Eukaryota > Metazoa > Arthropoda > Insecta > Hymenoptera > Cynipidae > Andricus > Andricus curvator. The sequence continues at coordinate 42,466 of CAKNYM010050783.1, read as the reverse complement.
TTTTTGAAATAATAATTACGTAAGCAAAAAGTTGTTTTAAATCTGGTGCCCTGATTTATGGATCAAATTCACTTATACATGGTTGTTTTCCCATGGATTCTAAGGACGTAGGAGACGACAGCTTTTATTCCATCGTAGGATAAACTTTCGCCAAATAGCATGTAAACTTTAAAAGCGGAAAATTTTACATGCAACAAAATTTAACTTTAGTTTCTTCTGTGTTTTAATTGAATACGCGCAGCAAAAAGAAGACTTGTATCATGGAGAATAGACATAAGGTGACCAAACTAGTGTAACCGAAAATGAACAGTTTTTTGTCGTATAATAATGGTTGGAATTCTTCCCGAGCGTGGCGCTACTGTGGCACATGCAGAAATGGCCGATCATGACAACACATTAAGATGAACGGCGACCATTTCTACATGTGCCACAGTAGCGCCACGCTCGGGAAGAATTGCAACCATTATTATACGACAAAAAAGTTTAGTTTTTTACCAAAAGACGAATTTTCAACCAAATAGCTGAATTTTCAACTACAAAAGATAAATGTTCAACTTCAAAAGATAAATCTTCAACCAAAAATTTGATAGTAAATTTTCCGGTTAAAAAAATTCGTTTTCGATAAAAAGCAACAAATTTTCAACTAGTTGTATACAACAAAAAAGATGAATTTTCAACAAAATATTTGAGCTATCAAATAAGATGATAAATTTTCAACGAAAGAGTTAATTTTTAAGGTTCAGAGTAAGATGTTTGAGAAAACAGTTGACTTTTATACACGAAAATACGAGAGAGAATATGTGTTTTAGGCAAGAAGGTTAATTTTCAATCTAGAAAGATGAATTTGCAACTAAACACATGAATTTTCAACTAAAAAAGATTGATTTTTAACCAAATAGGTCAATTTTCTACCAAAAAAATTAATTTTTTACCACGAAGATCAATGCTTTACCAAAAAAGACGAATTTTCAACAAATTTTGTTGTGGTTTATACCAGAACCGTTCTTCAGTAGGGTGGTTAATGAACACGACCTTTAATTTTGGTCCCTTAAAACTACAATGACAATGACAACGACAACAACAGCGACGATAGCGACAACGACGAAGAGAAACAACGACGAAGAGAAGCAACGACAACAAAAACAACGCCGACAACAACAACAACTACGACAACAACAACGACAGAAACAAAGACGAAAACAACTACAACAACATCGAAAACGACGTCAACAACAAGTACGACGACAAAAACAACGAAGGCAAAAACAACAAAGAAAAAACAACGAAGACAATAAGGACAACGACAACTAAAACGACGCCAACGACGACAACAACAACGTCAACCACAATAACAATGACAGCGACAACGACGACAAAAACAACGATGAACAGAACAACGACGGCAAAAACAAAAACGACCAGAACAGCAACGACGACAACAAGAACAAAAACGGCGACAACAACGACGACAAAAACAGCAACGACAACATTTGTTATTTATTTAAATAAATTTTATAAAAATATACAAATGCAGAGTAAAGATTAAAAGACCGCAACACTCAGAAGAACAATCACTGCAGCTAAAGCCACCATAGACAGTGATATCCCAATTGTTTGAAGAAACAGTTAATCACTCTTGAAAAATGACGAAATCGCAAGTTTTGTAGTAACATTTTTTATGAAAAAAAAAACAATTGTAGCTCATCAATAAAATAGCATAAGTAAGGTAAATAGTTAAGTTATTTAAAGTTTCCGTTGAAAAAACAAAATCTGCTGGTTGAAAACTTGACAAAAATCTGTGCTTGTTTATAACATTTATTTAAATAAATAACAAAAGATGTCACCTGAAAAAGTCTTCTAATAAATAGCGCCCTTTCTGAGTCATTGGCAGTCCATTTCGTAAAAAAAACTGGATCCACATGTAGACAAGTTGTCAAGTTCTGAATTTGTTTATAAACTTCTTTACAAAATAGACAATCATTGTTGTATGATAAAGTATCATAAGCAAAGGATTTTTTTAGGTAATTTGAATTTGATTTCGTCGAAAAAACGGAATATTCTGGTTGAAAATTGACAAGAATCTTTATTTTTTTATGAAATTTATTTAAATAAATAACGAATATTGTCCCCTGACAGAGTCGCCTAATAACTAAGGTTCTTTCTATATCACTGCCTGTCGATTATGTAACAAAAAATAATATCCATTTGTTGAGAAGTAGTCAAGTTCTGAATTTGTTTATAAAATTGTTCATAAAATAAACAAGTATTGTTTTATGGTAATGTATCATAAGCTAAGGATTTTTATAAGTAATTTAAAATTGATTCCGTCTAAAACAAAAAATCTGCCAGTTGAAAATTGACGAAAATTTGTAGGTACATGATTGTCAAATTTATTTAAACAATTACCCATTGTTGTGAGGTACTAACAAATCGTACATTGCTATGTATTGTCGATGAACTTTTTCGAAGTTTGTTAAAGGCACCAAGTTTTTAGAGCGCGATATCGCTAAGGTATGCATTTGTTTATAAAATTTGTTTACAACAATAACAATTATTTTGTATTAAAAAAATCTTAACTAGGTATTTTTTACATATACCCGCAATAAAACCTGAAAAAATAAAGTATCCAAGTATTTTTAATCTTGAAGTAGCACTTTCATTCACAAATTTGTTCTTAAATGAAAAAATAAGTTATCAACAAAATTAAAAAGTTGGCGGTCACAAATCTCTTTGAAATGTTGTTAACTTTCATTTTTTTTAATGCAGTCCGAAAATCATTTCTCTGGTCAGGGTTTCTCAACTTAAGGTTATATTCTTTTTGGCGGGAAATTGAAATTTTTATTCAACACAAACTTTTTTGAGAAAAATGACATCTTGAAATCACATGCAAGGCTTTCGTTTGACTTTTGACCCTTCAATCAATAACTTAATTTAATTATTAATTAATTAATTAATCAAGGAGGTTTGATTACTCTAAAATTCTGAATATTTGTTATTTAAACGAACTTCCTAGTCCGTGGCTGTCTGTATTTATTTATGTCTTTCAACATTCTCAATTGGTTGAGTTCGTGAGGCTGCTTCACTAAAATTGAACTTTTATTTTCCTAGTGCGAATGTTATACTTAATTTTGTAGAGTTTATTGAAAATATAGAATTCACTAAACTCTTTTTTTTATTCCCGGATAACCCAATTTAAGAAATTTCATATTTATAAAGAAAAATCAGCAGCAGAATATTATCTGCTGTAAATATGTTGCAGGCTGTTATTTCGTTTATTATATAATAACAGCTTATTATTTTACTGTCTGCTTTTATATCTTTGTTTATCTTTTATTTGCAGAAAGCTGCATAACGATTCATAGAGGGTACTTGAAAAAAACTTTTCTTATTCGTCGCGACTGTGTCTCGAGTTCTGCCCGTAACGAGACAATAATGATAGCTTTTCCGGTTCCATTTTCCGGATGTTGCACCACTTCAATTAACGATTAAGCATACACCTTGCTTATCACCAAGTTTCTTGCTCGGTTTATTTTAATTGCAAGTGCCTTCAACACCGTAACCCCTGCATAGTTCAGGCTGACCTGTGACCTCTCACCCGTGTCCTCTCATCTCTTGGCTTTCGCCCCTGACCTTTGACCCCAATTACTTTGACCCTAACCCCTCATATTTGTCCTTTGACCTTTGACTTGTGACATTTGACACATAATATCTGCTATATGTCCATACATTTTCGCATATTACCTCTAAAATTTGACTTTAACTTTCTGACCTATGACCCCTGACCTCTTATATTTGACATTTGACCTTTGACTCATGACCTATTACACACGATATCTGCCATATTTCCTTTCATCTGGGTAGATGATCACTATTCTTTGACCTTTAATTTCTGACCCATGACCTCTAACCTTCGTCCTCTTATCTCTTAGATTTTGCCGATGAACTTCGACCACTCATATTTGGGGCCGTGCATTAATTAGGTGAAGTTTATTTTGGAAATTTTGAACCATGTAACACCCTCTTGTTAGAGACCACAATTGCTGAACCCCCTCCCACCCCCCTATCTCATGTTATTTTTTCCGACTACATATTTTTCGTAAATTTTTTCAGGGGTCATCCAAAATTAACGTAAAACGATCAGGTAGGGGGGAGGGGGGATTGGTAAAATCTTACTGCTTCTTATGAATTAATAACGACGTTTAACGTTCAACCAGGTAGATGAATTTTTAACAAAAAATGTAATAGTTAATATTTTAACTGAAAAAAGATTTTTATTTTCAATAAAAACCCGTTGAATTGAACGAAAAATGACGAATTTTCAACAAAAAAAAATGTATTTTTTAGAAAAATGTAATAGTTGATATTTCAACCAAGAAAAGATTTTCATTTTAAATTAAAAACCGTTGATTTGAAAAAAAAAATACGAATTTTCAACAAAATAGTTGAATCCTTAAACAAGAAAGATTCATTTTCTATCAAATCAGGCGGATTTGAAAAAATAACACCTAAATTTTTAACCTAATAGTCTAATTTTCAATAAAGATGTTCAATTTTATATAGAAAAACACGACTTTTCAACAAAATACATAAATTTTGAACCAAATAGTTAAATTTTCAACCAAGAAAATAATTTTCTACCAAAAAAGACGAATCTTTAACAAAATACATGTATTGTCAACTGAACAGTGGAGTTTTCCACCAAATTGTTGCATTTTCTACAAAAATGTTGAATTTTCTACAAAAATGTTGAATTTTCTACTAAATTGTTGAATTTTTAAGCCGAAATTACGAATATTCCACAAAACCGTTGAATTTTCAACCAAAAAGTTTATTTTAAAACAAAAAGTTAAAGTTTTCGTTGAAAAATTATTTTTTAACCAATGAAACGAATTTTCAACATACCAGTTGAACTTTTAGCCAAGAAGACTAATTTTCTACAGAAAAGATGAATTTTCAACAAAATAAATAAATTTTCAAAAAGACAGCTGAAATTTCAACCGAAAAGATTATTTTTCCACCAAAAAGAGACCAATTTTCAACAGAAGAAATACATTTTTAATCTGATAGTTGAATTTTTAATCAAGAAGATTAATTTTCTACCAAAAAGGCGAATATTCAATAAATTATATAAATTAATAACCGATAAGTTGAATTTTTAAACTAAAAATTATCAGTTTTCAACCAAAAATGGAATAGTTACATTTTCACTAAAAAAATTAATTTTTATAAAAAAAGACTTTTTTACAGAACAGTTGAATTTTCTACTAAATAGTTAGACTCTTTACCAAACTAAGATTATGAAAATTATGAATTTTGAAACAAAAATATAAACTTTTAAGCAACAAGAGTATCAACAAAGTACATAAATTTTCAGCCAGACAGTAGAATTGTTAACAAAGAAGATTCATTTTATATTAAAAAAGACAAATTTTCAAGAAAATAAATACATTTTGAACCAAACTGTTAAATTTTAAACCAAGAGGAATAATTTTCTATCAGAAAGAACGAATTTTTAACAAAATACATGTCTTTTCAACCAAACACTTGAATTTTCAACCAAATTGTTGAATTTCCTACCAAATTATTTAATTTTCGAACCAAAAATACGATTTATCTAGAAAAAAGTTGAATTTTCAACAAAAATCTTTATTTTCAACCAAAAAAGTTGAATTTTCAACCAAATAGTTAAATTTTTGATACCAAAATACAAATTTTCAACAAAAAAAAAACTTTCAACCAAAAATAATTGGATTTATAGGCTGAAAAATGATAGCTTGAATAAACAATTAATTTAATGTCAGGTACTTTTAAAATATGCGGTTAGAAAGTAGGACATTTTTCTTCGAAAATAAAGTTAATTTTCCATTGCACACTTTTTGACTTTGGACTACACACCTCTCAATTCGGGCTAAAAAGTTATAAAATTTTACATTTGTAAAACTAAATACTTATTTTTATTAACATATTTTATTTTCCAAAAATAATTTTAATAATGTTCCACTTTAATTTAGCCAACATAGTTTTTATTTTATACTTATGTTTGTTCCCTAAATTTATAAAATCTTAGTAAGATTTTGGTGTGAGCAAATCTTCATTAATTATTTTTTCGTGAATTTATGATTATTACATTTAATATTAATACTAATATTTCTAGGTTCTACCAACAAATTCTTTTTAACTTTTGATTTTCAGTCACTTGCAGACTCGATAATATCTTACCCAAGAAATGGTTGACGAAATTATTTTAAAAATCTGAATTGTACAAAAAAGTGGTTAGACTCAAAAGGAAGATTTTCGAGTTTAAAGGCCACACGGAAAAAAAAGTCTTGGAAAATTTCCTAGATTAGTGCTGGACTTTTGGACGGGCAATCATTTTTATAAAGTCTCACAGTCAAGAAAGTCTTGGAATTCTTATCAGACAGTTCCCAACAAAAAAATGTATACAGTCATGAAATGTTTATAAAAAAACTCTGAATATTTTCGAAGACTTGGATTGAATAAGTGCGTGATTCAGAAACGAAGAACTCAAATACTCGAATCCCAAATGCCTTTCTTTGAATTTAAAATCGATTATTTATTTTCACAACGAAAAAAAAAATTATTAAACGAAAATTTAAGGTAAACGTCCCAGTAATCGCCACCATAAGAGATTTCATTGACTTCAAATATTTAGAAAATTGTTTTGGAAGGATTAGTTAAAAAATTATTGGTACTGATTGAAGCATTAAACATCCTAGAATATTATAAAAAATGCCTTTACATTATATTTAATATTACTTCTTATTGATAAACAATTAAAAGTCAAAAAGCACCGATGTCCCAGTCACCGCCATTTCCAAATCTGCCATGTACTAGTAATCGCCAGTCGTTGTCCCAGTCTTCGCCAAAAAGGTCAAGTTTTCTTGAAATCAGTTTTTAGTGATTTGGACGTGTATTTCAAGTGTATCTTTGTATTTTAAGTATACTTTAATGAAATGAAAGATGTATTGTTAGTTTTATATTGATGATTGAGAGATTAAGGCCTCCAAAATGAAATCCGTCGAAACATAACCTCAAAATCGAATCTTCTGATAGTTCCAATACGTCTGATGGACATTATAATAATTAATCATAATAAAAATGAATTTTCTTTTAAAATTTTTAGTTTTTCTTCCAATTAAAAATATTTTCGAATAAAATTAATATTTTATTTATAAGAAATAAAGTGGTCTCAAAAATAAATCGAAATAAATATTTATTAGAATTTTTATCACGATAAGTGATAACTACAATGATGAAATTCTTTTATAATACTGAATATTATAATTAAAAATTATTAACCCTTTCCTTTTTAAAATAAAATTCAAAAAATAATATTGAGTTGTATAAAGTCATATAACCTAACTTTGTTCTATAAAATGGCTAAGTACAACATAATTACATGGGATGCAAAAATTTACACACTGGTAATTTGTATAATTGATTTTTTGCAACATAAATTATAAACACAATGACGAAATTTTATAAATTGCAGTGACTAAAAAAATCATGTGTATTTGGAGGTTATGTTCTGTTTACGTTGTCAGAACATTAAAACTATCAATAATTATGTATCTGTTACACGTTTTTCTTTATATTATGCATTATAGATTAATGATAGCTAATGAAAAACTACTCACTAAATATTTACTTAACTAAAAAATGATAATAAACTAAAAAATTGTTGATGAAATCACTATAATAGTCATGCCAATATTTTACATCACCTTTTTTCAGTTTTAGGCACTAATTTATATTACGATTACTTTTCACGCAGTAACAAGTCAGTTCTCCGATTTCATTTCACGTCTTTCTGAAATTAATTAAATCATTATTTGTAACGAAATATGGAAATAAAATTTTGGCAGATTCGTCCCGCGATTACTCGAGCAACTATGCTTTTGAAATGTCCCTATAATCGCGCCCGATATTTCTCGAACGGGAAGGTACTAAATGAAGAATTTGCTTAATTTTATGAAACAAAAATGATCTTTCATTACAAACAAATAATTTTCGTTCCTATCAAGTAATTTCTTGACATATTAAAAGCTTAAACAAAGAAACGTCTTTCATAACCTAAATGTTAAGCTATTTTCCACGGTTCGTGATTCATGGCCACCGGCAATACAAATCAATTTTTTTACCCATGTGCACTATTTGTACAAAAAAACTAATTTGGTTTCCATAACAAGCACTGTTCAAACTTACTTAAAAATATTTTAGGAGTGTATTTTAATGCGGAAAATACTTACTTCTGGCGTTTATACTTAAAAACTGGCGATTACTGGGACCGCGGCGATTACTGGGACGTTTACCTTACAGGCTTCACAATTTTTAGTGGTATTAAGCATTCCTACGCCGTTTTCAATTTCTGCGATATTACTCATAATACACTTATTTCTATTTGAAATAAATTAGAAGATGCTTATTATTACGTTGCAAAAAACTGGATGTAAGCAGACTTTATTTTCAAGTTCGTATTTCTGTATATAAAATATTTATAAAAATATTGAAATATAATATAAGAATGTGTCTCATAATAGAATAAAATGTGTTGTTTTTTTCATCCCAAAAACATTTACACAAAAGCCATCTTCACATTTATAATTTGAATAAATAAATAAAAAGTTGTTTAGAAGTTAATCGAGTCACCACTGATAATTTTTGAAGCACTGAGAGGTCCCCGAGATATCACGAATAAAATATCTGAGTTATTTTTTTTTTCAAAAAGATACACAAGAATTGTTTAAACAATTTCCTTATTTATCCAACAAAATTTATTATTCTGATATAGAATCTAAAATAATTTTCGTGGATTCTTGTTAAAATTGATATTTCTCATCAAAAATTTCATTTAAAATAACCATGCTTTTAATAACAATCTATAAAAAGTATCTTCGAATATAGCTCAATAATTCTTTCATCTTTTAAGAGTGTAAACGCAGGTAAGTTTTTGCCCAAGTTTAAATTTTTGTTTATCAATAATTTATTGATATAATTTGGTACATTTATTAAAATAAATTGTTTATAACGCTGCAACTTGTAAACAGTGTGTCTCACAAAAAGAGCACAAAGGACAAAAAGTTTGATTTTTTGTTGATTTGTTATTAATTCCTTCAATCTAGAATCAAATTCTTTAATTCAAAAAATAAAAATAATACAATTTAATTTTCAAACAGAAATTTTATCATGTGTCGTAGTACTATGTGATTATTCATTTATACTACATATGAAATGGTCTGAAAAAAAATTTTCATTACTATGATTTAATTTTTTTCATCATAGAATCGAACGATGCAATTGGTTTTTATGTTATATCTCACAATTTTGAAAAAATCATTTAGGCAATTTTAGTTTGCATGAATAAAAAACATATCTTTTTACGTAAAATCATCCCTTGATCAAAAAATAATTTTTCGTGAAAAATTATATTTTTCTATTATTTAAACAAAAATTGTTTAAACAATGTTTTCAATTTTTTATGAAAAGTCAGTCTTGCAGCAAGTTGTCTAATTCGCAGCCCTCACTCAGATTCTTTTTGCGCGGAATGAGTTTCGTTAGACTCGTATCTAGAGTAGAGTAGAACGGGGCGAGGCAGGCAAGACGCAACATTTTGGCGTGCAGAGCACTCGTTCGAAATGATATCAAAAATTGTATGCTATCGTTGGAAAGCTTGATTCTTTGGCTACGAAATTGCTTTGTGGCATTTTGACGTAGCTCGCCCATTACAGTTTCTACAACCGTTTTCCCGAGACGTTATGTTTTTGCTCAACTGTGAAAACGTGGGGCGAGGCAGCCAACCATTTCAGCAATTAGGCGGCACTCAAATTTTTAATACACAGACATATAATGACGTGTAACTTCTTCATTAGGTCCAAGGTGACATATAAAAATAAAAAACAAAGTTAAAGGTCTTCTCTGAAAAATTTAATGGAACTCGAAAGAAAAACCAAAATAAAATTGGAAAAAATCGGAAAAATTAATATGTCATCTTCCTTGCTTCTGTCTGAGGTTTCATAAGGAGTTTATATCTTCTTAGGGCGACCTCGCCGAGGGCTGCCACAAGCAATTCGCTTTTTAGCCTTTTCGGCATAATCTGCCGTTTGTTGGTTACCTCGCCCCACATGTGCTTTTTTCCACAAAAATTAAAAAAAAAAAAACTATTTTGAATATCGAAAAACCAACTATTCCATACTGTTAAGCACAAAATTCTACTTCGGAAAATACTGACTGAACTTTTTTTACACAACCTATACACGAAGGATAAACAAACGTAAATCACGAAAATGTTCCTTCTGCTAGTAGTTTTTCACAAATGACGCTGCTTTTTACAAACTGCGACAGTGAAGATACTTAACTTTCGGCAAGTACAGCGGACTAACCTAACCGACCTTACATTACAAAGGCGCGCGATTTCAATTAACGCTGTGGGAATAAGAAGAAAATGGCTGCCTCGCCCCACTGGGTGCCTCGCCCCGTTCTACTCTATAGCGTAAAAAGCGTGCGATTAATATAAGTAGTAATTATGTGTGTTATATTATGTTTGAATAAATATATAAGGTAAAGATAATAATATTATAAATGTAAAAAATAATTTTTTATTTTTTTATTAGCTTTTAGACCTATCCTCAAGTCTCATTTTACTCATTCATTGAAAATTTCCAGCACTATTTTTCGGTACACTAAAACCAATTATCATTGTAATAATAATATCTTCCAATTCCAAGATAATCAGGCAGAATTATTACACAGTTTCTCTGAAGATAACATCCATCCTAATAGTTTCTAACAACTCGAGTTGGGAGGTAAATTTAATTTTAATTTCGCAATATCTAATTGACTACTAAATCCTGGCGAGTCCGGAGGCTGATTTTAATCTGGAAGAGGAATCACCTTAGCTTATCGAAAACACCTGTGGCTGCGTTTGTAATATTGTAACGGCGTTTAATTTTGCATTTGGTAATCATCAACGGAAACTGAACAAGTTCCCTTTCACGCAAAAACCACGCATGCGCATCAGCGCAGCTGTAATCACCGCGATATTCGAACCGGAGATTTTTCATTCAAGTCTTGCTAGTCGTGGTCATCATCGATATTTATGTTAATTGTATAAAACCAGTTATCTGAGCGGAACCAGTTCGACGATTGCTGAAGATCAGCATTTACTTCGTTGCGCATTAATTATTTCCTTGTGATGTTATCTTTGCTCGCGATAACAGACATAAGCTGAAGCAGAGGATGAAGAATATCAGGCATCGTTATTGATAGAAAAAAAGTCAATCGATCATTATTCGAACCTCGAAAGAACCACGGTGAGAAAAATGACACTGGAGGAGTTTCAATGAAGAAGTTTAAGGTGCTGTCAACTAGACAAATTATTCCAGTTGGGCAGGCATTATAAAGCCAACATTTTAGTCTATGCTAAATCCTCAACCTTGAAATAAATTGTAAAAATAATAATATTTATTATATATAATAATCTTCGATCAATTCATTCTATACAAATTGAAACTCTGGCGTTTTATCTTGTTTGGAATTTATTTGTTTTACGATTTTTGTAGCGTAGAGTGGGGCCAAGTCGACACTTTTTTTTCATTCGTTTTTTAATTGAGAACAAAATGTTGCTTGAAAAAGTATTAGGTGTTGTTGGATCGAGAATTTAGTTGGATACAAAATTTTGCTGTTGATTTTGAAGTACGATACTTTGTTTGTCAGTTATTAGAAAAAAAGTGAAGTGATGGAAAATCTGTTGAGCGAAAAATCGTGAGTACGTTGTCAAATAAATTGTTTTACATCCTCATCTTATAATGAAAAGGTAATAATTTTATGTAAAATTTGAGTTCGTCGGTTTTCATCAAATCTCCACGTTGTGAGACCCGCTTAGTAAAAAAAAACTATTTTCACAAATGTGTCTATATGTGTGTCTGTATGTACGTATGTTGTCTGTCTGTATCCTGAAGGCCCGATGCCTTTCGATGCTTGAAATTGATTAATTTTATGTTGGAATTTTCATAATAGTATATCTTAAAATTTGAAGGTTTTGAAAGAGTATAGTCATTTTTTATTGGAAATAAGCCAATTATAAATTCAAAAGATTCCAATCCAATAGTTTTAAATTCAAATATTAAGAATTGCAGGAAAATAGCAAATATTTTGCGAAAAAATTTCACTTTTGAATTTCAAATTGAAAACCTTGATAGTCAGTTAGAGCATTGAAGATTTGATCATTTTTTTTATGGAAATATTTACAATTTTTTCATCAAAATTTTTAATCAATTAAAACTTTAAAATTTCAAATTTAAAGTCCTCATATTTCATTGTTAATTGAAAGAGTTGAAAATTAAATGTTCAATGATTCAAATGTATTCAAAGTAACGGGTTAAGTTCAAATGTCCCATTTTACAAACTCAAACCGATCAATAATGAAGAATTTAAATTGAAGGCACTTTAAACTGAACAATTTTTCAGTGATTCCATGCAGCTGGTAATTACAATTTTCTTCAGAACACAAGTTAGACTAATTTAAATTTAAAATATTCCAAATCGAAGAATTTTTAATTCAAATAGCACTCAAAGTTCAAAATTAAAATGTCCTCCACTTTAATTCACATATAAGGTTGAAAATAAAAAGCCCCCCACCCTTCAAATAAAAACACGCTTCATAGAAAAAATTGCCTCTTTCAATTCAGAACAAAAAATAACCAAAATTCTGTCACTTTCAGCTCTATAAAAATGTTAAAAACAAAAAATTTCCCTTTTCCAATTCAGAAAAAAAATTAAAACAAAAATTGTCTTTCTTCCAACTCAATAAAAATATTAAAAGTAAAAAATTATGCATATTCCAATTCATAAAATATTGAAAAACAAAATTTCCTCCTTTCAAACTCGATAAAAATCATAAAAATATAAACAGTCCCTCTGCCAATTCAATCAAGATTAAAAACTAACATTTATTCTTTTCAAACTAAAAAAATGGTTAAGAAACAAAATTTTCACGCCTTCAACTCAATAAAAATATAAACAATAATCAAATTGGTTCCCCTTCCTTTAAAATTAGAATTGGGAAATTTAAACGTTTTCCATGCATAAACCCTTTAAGGTTTAATTATTTAATTTTTGTGCTGTTTTAAATTAATAATTCTTCAACGTCATAATTCAGCACTTACTTACAAAAATTTTTTCTTAATGGAACAATTAAAATTGTAATGTTCAAAGCTTAGAAAACTTAAATCGGATGTTTCAATTTGTTTAACTAAAAAGGGTTTGGAATTGAAACAGCTAAATTTTCAACGTCAAAATCTGTTAATTGTTTAATTATGAGCAGATTCAGTATCTTCTTAAAAAATCAATTTTTTATTTTATTTTTAACACTTGACTTGCGTTCAGATTTTAAAATCATTTATTAATTCATATCTACAGTAGATCAACTTGAAACTTTTTTTTGATCTCAAGTTTTTACATTCAAACGCTTTTAATTTCTATTTTTTCAACTCTCAAAAACTGCAATGAAAAAACTAAATCATTTCATACTTGGAAAAGTTAACAATTGAGTGCTTGGGTTAAATTGCCTTAACATCTTCCAGATTTTTTTTTACAATTCTGTAAATCTTTTTAAATCATTTTAAACTTTCTCTCAGAATTAGTTTTTTGAACAAAAAATCATGTGAAATTTTTCCAAATTATTTTTTTAGAAATCTTCAAAAATCTATATTTTAGAAAATTTTTAAACCGAACCTTGAACGAACAAACCCAAACGGACCAAACTCAACATACCAACACAAATGGTCGAACACAAACAAACTAACCTAAACGAATCAACACAAACGAACTAACTCAAAACAATCAACCCAAAGGAACTAATGCAAGCGAGCATGTCCAAACGAGTCATCACAAACGAACCAACCCAAAGAAACTAACTTAAACACACAAACACAAACTAATCAAAACCAAACAATCAACCGAAACCAACTAAACCAAACCATAACGAACCAACTCAAATCAACGAATCAAAATCAATTTGAACCCACCAACCCAAAACAATCAAACAAAACCAATCCATACGAACGCCAACCAACCCAAACCAACAAACCCAAACCAGTCTACCCAAACAATCCAACCGAAACTTACGAACCCAAACAAACGAACCTGAATGAAAAATTCATTGGCTGGATGTTGATTACATCCTGCTCATATCTTGCGCTCATTGGATGAATATTGGCAACAGCCTGCTCATATCTTGCCTTCGTTGGCTGGATATTGACTAAGTCTTGCACATGTCGTGCTTTTATTGGCTGAATATTGACAATATATCTCATACGTTGTCTTCATTGGCTGAATATCAACAACAAATGAGAAGTTCACCCTGAATGACCTTGAAGAATGATCTGTGTCTTATGGTCATGACTTCCCAGATAACAATGCATGCGGACGCACTTGGGCGCATGGCGTGCAAGCACGATGCGTCGGCAACAATGCAAGCACAGTGACAGCACGTTCTGAGGGTAATAAGTAATCCTGCATAGTGCCTGCACACGGTCTGCATGATATGCAGCACAGCGTGCATCTATCTTGCTCGTGAGGTACTTAGGGCAAAATGTCGGCATATAGCGTGCGGTGAAGAGTGCGGCACAAAAAGCGCATTATTACTAAAAACATGATATAGCAGTTGTGTAAAAATAAAACTCTGATCAAATTCGCTTCATGCTCTAAATTTTTGTTATTTTCCAAGTTTATGTTACAGGCAAAAAGTCGAAATAAAAGTGAATAATTATTTTTGTTCAAATTAAATAAACATTTTTTCTTGGGTTTTGATTCGGAAAATTAGCTTGGAATATAAACAAATTTTGAGGCAAACAACAAAGTCGGCAAGAGTTGTAATTGTTTAAAAATAATTTTTTGAACTCTAAAATTTTAGCTCCGTGAAAACGCACCATAAGTATTTTATAGTCAAATAATAAGAATAAAGAAAAATATACAACTAGAAGAAAAACTAAAACAACAAATATGCAACTTGAAATATGCAACTTGAAAAACAATTCAAAGTAATTAACTGGAAGATTCAAAAGTATAGTGTTCTTTAAAATCCCTTTGTTTTTTAGCAAAAGTGTTGGATAAACGTTCTGTGTTGAATAATTTAAATTGTTCGAAATAAAAAAATATTTTCAGATAAATATATATTTCTCGCTAATACATTATTTAAGAGGTAGCAGAAATAATTTTGTGTATGTCGCTTTTGGAATAAACAGCTGTTGCATCATCAGTTGTGAGAGAACAACTTCCAACACAGGAGTCTCTTCTTAAAAACGTCATCCAATGTTTCCTGTTACTTATTTTATTTTTAACATCTTGTTTTAAATAATTATAACTCAAAACACGTGCATGCTAGCACGATGCTGACACGCACGTGCCGACACGCGTGCGGCGCATATGCTACGCATATGAGGACACATATGTCTGCACTCTTGCCCTCACATCGTGCCGATCGGTCGACACGCGTGCAAACACCATGCGGGCAAGGTGTGAGCAAATTGTTATCTGGGTTCCTTAGAATATCTCCCTCAGGTCTCAATAACTTTTGTAGGGAACATTTCTTTCTCTGATCTTCTATTTTTATTATTGGCCTAGGTTTTTAATTTGATAAAATGGTTAGAATTGAATTTCTCTGTAACTCAAAAACCGTTAATTTTCAGGCTTTATGCCCAGTGACTTTTTCAATCAAGACGATGAGAACTACATTTTTCCAAAGTTTGATCAAAATCAACAGGATGCATTTCATGTATATTTGGTGAATTGCTCCTTTATAAAGTTCCTTAAAAAGGCATCTAAAGTATCCAAACTCCAAATTTCTTGATGAATCAGTCTCAAAAACAAGACTCACACAGAATAGGGTAAAATACAGGCAAAATCAGTTCTTTAAATTCAAAGATCACAAATCAATGGTTGGTCAAGTCTCGAAATACTGTGCAGCTTCCGAAATCGCGGAGAATAAATCAAGGATTTCAAAATGAAATAATAAATTATTCAACACTAAATTCTGGCTTTCCGTTCTGACGGTATCGGTTTCTTGGCTACTCCTATGAAAATATGGGTTTATATATTTCCTTTTTCAAATGGGATATATTTATATAGAGATCTGTGATTTTTTACCCATTTAATTATTACCATTAGAAATGGGTTGCGTGTTGAAGAACATGAAAAGGGATAACTCATTGGGAAGTTGAAATCAAAAGTAGGGGATAAAGAAGAGATTGAAGGACTTGATGGGAGGGTGGGGGGGGGGACAAGGCGCGGTAATTACTTTAATAACATCCTGGCAGACTAGCGTCTTGATGAAGTCATTACTGGCCTCGCCTCGACAGCAAAAGTACCGAAAGGAGACTCATATTTAACGTTCCTAATGATTTACCAACAGAGTAAATATTTCACCAAGGGTGGAAGAAAGGCATTGTTTAACTATTATTTCGTCACCCGTCTTATAATTTAAGCTGTTATATATATTACGGTGGTTCACAACAAAATTGTTTTTATTTTCAATGGCCGTATCGCGATAGCTTGGTTCTCTGGGTGAGCAGGGACTATCCTAATTTTGTCAGATTTTCAAAAAAATGTTCACAGTTTGCGAACATCAAATTTACGTGAAACCTGAGATTTTCGTAGTTTTAGATTTTGTTATGTATACATAATGTGAGTCTGAATAAACAAATATCTCGTGAATCAAAATTGTTACTAAAAATATTTGGTGCCGGCAAAAGTCAGAGAAAATACAATAGCATAGGAATAGTAAGATATAATAGTATAATTGTACCCAAAAACATTTTGTGTAAGGATTGAAAAAATTCGGGGATCTTCCACATACGATAGAGAAAAAATATATAATAGAGATTGAATGCAAATTTTTGAATGTGGGTACCAGAAAAAATATTTTCAAAAAATCCTTTAACCAGGCTTCTTCAATAGTTTTTTCGTCACAAAAATGTTATAAAATGACAATATACATAAGAGGAAGCAAGGATAACTTTTGTTATATAAAATCATATATTTATATTCACCTATAATCTTAGCAAGCAAACATTGTTTTAAATTTAAACAATTTTCAAAAGTTTAATTTTGATTCTCTTAAATTTTTAAGATCCCATTTGAGTTAGTGAAATAAAACGATGAATGTGCAATTTTTGAATTTTAAGGTTCTTTCTTGAATCTTACCTTGTAAAATAAAAATAGTTCCATGTTTGGTGTTATACAGTTCCAAGTACTTCAAACTCAAAATTATTTGACTTCGAGCATTTTGAGTTTAAAATTAGTCAATTTTTTAATTTTTCGTTTTGAATTATTGATACTCTAATCCTATCTAAAACAGTGGTGTATCGATATGTCTGAAAAATCTCGCAAACCTTGTGGTTGCAAACCTGTTCGGCTTTTCATTACTTGAATGATTTTCTAGATCTTAAATTTGAAACTTAAAAAAATTAAATCTGCAAATAATCCCTTTTACTAAGAAAAAAACATAGAAAACATTACGCGAATTGAGAAACATTTTTGCTTCTTAATACTCTCGCGCGGTTAATCCCAGAATCTGAATTAGTAAAAATTTAACTAATTAAATCAATACTAAGGATTTCAACTGATAAATCTGTTATTTTTTTATTTTCATTGGACCAAATAGTGAAATACACTGTAGCAGTCTCACTTAAACTGAGAAAAACATTTTTTCCACTGTATCGATAACACTCTTGACAGGTCAAAATGCTCTCAAAACCCGGGAATAAGGTCATTTTTTAAAGAAAATAAGGGAATAAATTCTTTTGAATAAAATGATTGTGGATACTATATTATATTAAATTAAATTATAAGCACTCTAAATTTCTGAGATTTTAGGTAAAAATATTGCATTATCAACCGAATATATGAATTTTTAAATAAATGGTTGCACTTTCAACAAAAAAGATTATTTTTTAATTCAAATTATGAATCTTCAACAAAAAAGTTAATTTGTAACAATGTATCAACAACAGCAGATTCAACTTTTAACCAAATAGTTGAATTTTCAACAGAAAAATCTTCAACCAAAAATATAATAGTTAAATTTCAGTTAAAAAAGTTAATTTTCAAAAAAAAAATAATAATAATTTTCAATAACGTATTTTAATTTTTAACCAAAAGCATTAATTTTCAACTGTAATTATGAATTTTCAACCAAGAACATGTATTCTCAACCCAAAAAAACGCATTTTCAACAAAGTAGTTTAATTTCAACCAAAAGAGGGGAATTTCCAAAACAACCTGAAAATATGAATTCAAAAAAAAAAGTTAATTTTTCACAAAATTGTTGAATTTAAAGTCTGAAAAAGATCAATTTTTCAACCAAAAATGGAATATTTAAATTTTATGCAAAAAAAAAAATTTTTTCAGATAGAAAAAAACGAGGTCTCAACAAAGTAGTTGAACTGTCAACCAAAACAGATTGATTTTCAACCTAACAGTTGTATTTTTAACAAAAAAAATTATTTTTCAACAAATGATAGACATTTTTTAAGAAGAGGGGGTTTTCAGTCAAAAGAGAAAGAAACATTTCAACAAAATTGTTGAATTTTTAAATCGGAACGACGAATTTTCTGCAAAACAGTTAAATTTTGAAAACAAAAATATGAATTTTCAATAAAAAAAGTTCATTTTCAAACAAATAGTTGAATTTTCAACAATTTAATTAAATTTTTAACTTAATAATAAAAATGTTGACCAGAATAGTTGAATTCTCAATTAAAAATAAAGTAGTAGACTTCTTAATAAAGAATAAATAATTTTTAACCAAAAATGGTTGGACTAAAGAATAATAGTTTACATAAATAGAAATTGGCCGTTAATTCTTAATACTTTTAAAATATCAGCTGAGAAAACTAGAAATTTTGATCAAAACATGAAGTTAATTTTCCACTGCACACTTTTTGAATTTGGACTACACCCTGTTTTGTGTCAGTTGTTTTCTCATATTATTATTATTCGAATAATTATAAAATTACACTTTTTACTAAGAATATGAGTGAATGAAATATTTCTTGCATTAAATTCGTTTTTGTAGAATCATTTACACAAAAGACGTTTAATAAATATAATGAATTAGCAATAATTACTGATTGAATCAGTATATTTTTACTAATTATCAGCGACTGCATTCTGGCTAGAGCCATTAGTCGAACTTAACTGAGAATCAGTTATATTTTACTGATTTTAAATTTACAGCGCAAATTTTACTTTTCAATTATCTAATGAATTATTGTTAATGTTATAAATGTTCTATAATAGTGTTTTTGCTATCGAAATTGGTATTTTTTTAAGAATTCAAAAATAAAATCATAAACTTTCGAAGTGGACTAAAACTAAAATGTTTTAGTCTTTTTTACTGAAAAGGGCCATTTTTACACAAAACTCAGATCAAGATTCTTCATTTTCAACAATTGCAGGTTATGTTTGCGTTGTACACCGGAAAAGGGTATTTTCAATTGCAAAGCATTAGATTTCAAAAACTAAAAACTACGTTGTTAGTATTTTTGTATATTTAGCGTTTTTTAAACAAAAATCATCAGATTTTAAAGGTACATACGTTTTCAACAATTTTAGGTTACGTTAGGGTTTTAAATAAAAAAATGGTATTTTAAAACAAAGATTTATTCTAATTTGAAACAGATTTAGAATCTTTTAACAATTTTGGAGTATGTTAGCGTTTTTCGTGAAAATTGGTATGTTTAATTATTTTAAGTTATTAATTAATTAATTTTATATAATTAGTTATTATTATGATAATTTAAACAAGATTTCGAATCTTTGAACAATTTTGGATTATGTTAGTATTTTTTGCCGGTTTCTGATATTTTTCATTAAAAAAGTAGATTTATTTTCAAGAAGATTCACATATTTTAACAATTTAAGGTTACGTTAGCATTTTATACAAAAAATTGGTATTTTAAAAAAAAAATCATTATAATTTGAACAAGATATTGGTATTTTTGATTTAAAAAAATTCTATTTTGAAAAAGAGGCACACCTTTTAAAATTTCACGTTCTGTTAGCGTTTTGAACAAAAAATTAGTATATTAAAATAAAAATCATTATGGTTTGAACAAGCTTTGCAATTTTCAACAGTTTCAGGTTATATTAACAATTTTCACAGAAATCTTTTTTTTTCTTAACTACATTAGATTTTAAAAGTTAATAATTTTTCAACAATGTATTTTGGAACAAAGATCATTATAATTTGGACAAGATTTAGAGTCTTTCAACAATTTTGTATAATTTAAGTTTTTTTCGTCGGAAATTGGTAATTTCGATAATAACAATTTTATTTCGAAGAAGATTTACATCTTTAACCATTTTAGGTTATGTAGCGTTATTCACAGAAATTTGTGTTTGAAAACAAAAATCATTATAAGTTTGAACAATATTTAGAATCTTT
This sequence comes from Andricus curvator, assembly GCA_932195095.1. Lineage (NCBI taxonomy): Eukaryota > Metazoa > Arthropoda > Insecta > Hymenoptera > Cynipidae > Andricus > Andricus curvator. The sequence continues at coordinate 22,002 of CAKNYM010050783.1, read as the reverse complement.
TAAAAGTCTTGGATGATAGTGTTTTTTGGCGGAAATTCCTATTTTGTATTATAAAAAAAAATATTTCAAAAAGATTCACAGCTTTTAACAAGTTTAGGTTATGTTAGCGTTTTACACCAAAAATAGGTATTTTGAAGCAAAAATTGTTATACTTTGAATAAGATTGGCAATTTTTGAACAGTTTCAGGGTATATTAATGATTTTCACAAAATATCGGTCATTCTCAACAAAACTCATTAGATTTTAAAGAAGATTGACAATTCTGAAAAATTTTCTGCCATGGTATTTTACTTTTTTCTTCCGAAATTATTTTTAATAGAAAATTATTAGATTCAAAAGAATCTTTATAGTTTTTCAACAATTGTAGGTGATGTTTGTGCGTTTTACCAAAAATTGGTATTTTTACTCAAAAAGTCAGTAGATTTAAATCCAGTGATTTTTGTTTAAAATAATACAATTTAGAAGCTTGTGTGTTAGCGTTTTACGTCAAAAAAAAAAAAATTTCCATTAAAGAATCGCTATATTTAAAGAAGGATTGATCATTTTTAAGAATTTTAGTTACGTTGGTGTTTTACATCGAAAATTGATATTGGCAAACAAATACACTGAGAGACCTTTTGTTAGAATAAATGAAAAAAATGAATTAGAATTTGGTATAAAATCGTACCAAAATAGGGAAAACCGAGGTTTTATTACACTTATTCGTATTACTGTACCGAAGTTTAATATTATCATACGAGTATTTAAAACACGAAGACGACAAAGTAGTATTCTAAATACGAAATATTATGAATCTCCATTTCAAGAATTAACACTATGAAAAAGTGATATTCTTTTTACTGAGTTTTCGAAAAATAATTTGAATAAGAAAAATAGTGAATATCATAATCTCGAAAACGTATTTTAGAAATTGATATTGTCTATATGAAGTTGACAGAAACCTAAGACGCATAGCAAACTATGAAATCCTTATTGTTGATTTTTCATATAGTTTCGTTTGAGAATGCTCCTCGAGTGTTTCCGCCGTTTGCCGATCGAGCCCGATTGAGCAGAGCCGAATATGGAACGCATGGAACACCGGCCGCGGTCGGTCCAAATAAAATTCGGTTCAATTAGAAATTAGATTAATGCATGTAAATATTGTAAAATCCCATTATTATTATTTTTAAGAAATTACTTGAAACAAAAAATTCGCTGAACGAGAAAATTAATTATACCTTTATTTTATTTCTATTCTCTACTCCAATCCCTGTCCAGATTTTCAAAAATTGGAAAAAGAGCATTTAATGCGTTAATTTTCAAAATCACAAACTTCTTTTTTAAATATTCAACAATGTTTTATTACTACAATCTTTTAACTATCAGAAAATATATATTTTTTGAAATTAATATATAATATTGTACACATTATTTATATCTGACTCCTTAGTTCTGTCAAAAGATGCTTGGTAGTAGTGAAACAGGCGCTTTTATCACATGTATACCGAAAGGTTATGTTTCACAACATTTTAAATAAAAGTTAACTCTTTCTATTTTCAATTCATTCATTTACTATGGGATTCAAAACATGAGGAATTTTTTCTCTCGAAATGTATACACTAAGATAATAAGATTTAATTAAATGAGTGCAATTTATAAAATATTACATCTAAATCCACTCAGGTTTATTATAATGAGTTACTGAGATATCAGATTGGATAATGTTATTCATACAAGAATATTATCAGTTCCTTTAAAAAAAATGTATTTTATAAAAAATCAATTCGATCATTGAAAGTGATAAAATGTTTAACCTATCTATTAACCAAATTTTTGAAGCAACAAATCACTCGTGAAACAGGGCCCAGATATTTTTCATACTGCCCTGAATTGTCAAGCGACGCAGCTTTGCCGAGATTTTTGCCAAATATTCCATAATATAAGTTAGCCGTGGGGTTTAGTTGTTAGGAATAAAATGCGTTAGAGCTTCGGGTAAGTTAGGTTCGAATCTCGCCGCAGCGATTCCGATTTTTCATAGCGATATTAAGCGTGCGATTATGTATGTAGTGAATAAATTAAGTATATAATAATACAAATTATAATTGTACGCGTGTTTCCGTATATAATTGTATTTAGTTTGTGTATTTAGTTCCTCCTTCTGAAGGGTGAATCTTTTTGGTGGAGGGAGTTATTTTTCATATAGTCGTTTGAGATTCTCATATGCTTTGTATGGAAACTTCAAAAGACGTTTTCACTCTTTCGAATAAATTGTATTACTATCGTTTTAATTTCGCTTGCCAACTTTGATATAGTGAATTTTAAATTCTCGCAAGTTTTATAAGAGTTAATGCAACATTCTTTCCATTTGTTCAAACAAAAATATTAATTCTGCCGGCTAAAAACCACTATATTAATTTTTGATACGCAAACCCTGTTTTCCCTATTTTGGAACGATATTATACTAAATTCTCATTCATTTTTATGATTTATTCTAACAAAAAGTCTCTCAGTGTATCATTATAGTTTAATCAAGATTTAGAATCTTTTAACAATTTTCGATTATGATAGTGTTCTTTGTCGAAAATATGTATTGTTAATTTAGAAACAATTATATTCCAAATATTTCAAAGAAGATTTACAGCTTTTAACAATTTTAAATTATGTTCGCGTTTTTACACCGGAAATTGTCATTTTTAGTCAAAAATCACTAGACTTAAAAAATATTATGTATCTTGTATAATTCTAGGTTATGCTAGCGGTTTTCATACGAAATATTGATATAGATTTAAAAGAAAATGTGAATTTTTTAATATAAAAAATCACATTTCAAAGAAGATTTACAGCTTTTTAACAATTTTAGGTTATGTTAACATCCTTATTTGGAAATTGATGATTTCAAACACCAAACATTAAGTTTAAAAGAAGATTCCCAATCATGAACAATTTTTATATTCTCATCAGAGAAGGTCAAATGTCCACGTTTTGAGACCCCCTGAACCCAAAAAACAGGTTTTTACGAATGTGTCTGTCTGTATGTGGGTGGGTGTGTGTGTGTATGTAGATTTTTATTTTGTTAGCACGATAACTTTCGAAAGAATTGACAGATTGGATTGAGCTTTGGTATACAAGTGGTATACAAGTTGGTATACAAGTTTGTTATATAAGGTCAAGTTTGTTAGCCAGCAATTTTCGATTAAAATTCAAAAAGTGAGCGCTTTTTCAAAATTTTTTAAACCACTTTTTTCAAACTTAAAAATTCTATGTACGGACATTCATAGCACTCAAGAAGACAAACAATTTATCTTCATGACTTTTTTTGATAAAACAAAAATTACTGGATTTATAGCATTTACAATATTCCAAAAAACAAATGGAAATGAACATTTTAAGCCAAACAACGCACGATATGAAAAAAATTCAAAAAAAGAGAAATATTTCTTTTTGAACACCCTACAATAATTTTATTAGATTTTTTTTTAATTTTCATGAAAAATTGAAATTTTTATCGTACAAAAAAATAATGAAAAATAAAAAATTCCATTTTTTGGTCTAAATTTACAAGATAAGAAAAAAGATGAAAAGACAAAAATTGTGCACTCAAAAAAGATCTACAAATTTGTTATTAATTACTTTTTGATACGATGCGTAGTTTTTGTTTTATTCGTAAAAATAGCATTAAAAATAGAAAAAAAGAAAAATTAAATATTTGGAAAAACAATTCAAGGTAAAAAAAATAAATAGACAAAAATTGTGCATTCAAGAAAGATCTACAAATTTATTAGCAATCACTTTTTGATAGAATGCATAGTTTTTGTTTTAATCTTAAAAAATAAAATTAAAAATGAAAGAATTTAATTTTGGGACAAACGACACGAGCTATGAAAAAAATTTATTAAAAATAAATAATATTAAAAATGATTTTTTTAAAGAATCGTAGTTTTTCTTTTAATCATAAATAATCGCATTAAAAATAAAAAAATTAAATTTTTGGAAAAACCACACAAGACACGAAAAAAAATTAATAGACAAAAGTTGTTCTACCAAAAATGATCTAAAAATTTTTTATAAACTTTTGTTATAAAAACTTTCTTAGAACCACTTTACGCTAGGATGCGTATTTTTGGTTTAAATCATAAAAAATAAGAACAAAAAATAAACAAATTAAATATATGGAAAAGCGAAACAAGTTGCAATAAAATGCATAATAACAAAATTGTTTTTTTTTTATATGATGCGCACTTTTTTTAATTATAGAAACAAGACAAGGAAAATACGTATGTTTTTAATATGAATGCATATTATTAATTGTAATAATATATATTTATTGAAATGATATAAAATTTTCACGGTAGCTGAGGATAAAATTAAATGCAAAATCAGGAACAAATATTAAAGTAATCATGATAAATACAATTCGTACTTTATTTTGCAATATATAAAAAGCAATCACAGGCCGACGTACAGAAATAAATATACATTTTATATAATAATGTTGAACATATAATGTAGAAAATTTGGAATTTTGGACAAAATCGAGTGCGAGGCACGAGGTACGTGATGAGAATGTATTCGTGAAAGCCAAAGGAGCTTTAACAAAAGAGAATTCACAATCACTAAACTACAGTTGTCGATACTTTGACCTTTAATTTTAAAAGGTGTGTGCACAAATGTGGGGGGAATACAAAGACCGAGCGCAAAGCGCCAGAAGCAACAGTAGCGCGCCTGAGCCGCGCTAAAACTTGCGAGCGGCGCGCTCAGCGCGCGATGGGACTATCCCCGCGAAGCGGGCAGATTTTTTGTTTTGGTATGTTAGTGTTTTATGTCAGAAATCGATATTGTTAATAAAAAATCATTATATTTTGAAGAATATTGGAAATATTTGAACAAAAATAGATTGTGGTAATAATTTTGGTCCAATATTGGTGTTTTGGATAAAAAATACAACTGCTTGATTTTCTATATATTGTACAAAAATATTCTATATTGCTTTTCTATTATTTGAGATAAAAGATGAAAATAAATAATAATAATAATAATAAGATAAAGATAAAACACACTATGAATTAGAAAAAATTTGTAATAATATTAATTTGATATTTTAATTAAAATTTTTTTTTAAATTGAGTTTGTAGGTGAAAATTCATTAAGGAATTCTATAAACACTGTTAGAAGTGTTCGGAAAATTCTGACTCATTTAGGATACTAAAGTAACTGAAATTTCTCCTCAAATTTTTAGTGACAGTAACTGAAAATTACCGTTGCTAAAACTATTGTTTCTGTTTAGGGAAATTTAGAAACGGTTTTTGCATAAAGCTTCAGTGACGCGTCTCTGAAAATTTCTACAGAAATTTCTAACAATGTAGATATTTCATATGGATCCAAAAGAATATTCTAGAAAATGCCTAATGAAAAAAAAATTTAATGATCCTTAAAATTAATAATTTTTTTATTTAAAAATCATTATACATAAATATCAACTAAATCCTGAAGACAAAATAAGTTGAAAAATGAAATCTATATCTTTAAGCAAGCAATTTCCAATGATACAAATCACATTTTGCAATTAAAATAACTGACGTTTTCATAAAAATAACTGAACTTTAACTCATTTCTGCGCATATAAAAAAATTCCACTTACTTTACTGGGTGGAGTGCATCTTGGATTTCAAGATAAATTAAACAGACATTTTTTCAATTTTCGTAAGAGGAACGAGCAAGATAATTAAAGGCAAGGGAAATAGAAATGTTAAAGCTTCCTTTTTCCTTTTCTAATTAGGATTCTACAATTGAAGAAGACTAAATGTGGCTCTGAACGCATCAAAAGGAGAGGTGGAATGAGAGGTGCATGCTGACCAGGGACAGAAGTGCTGCAATTACTGGAGGTTTTATTTTTTCAGCCACGAGGCCACCCTTAATTACTGTCATTATGGCTTTCCTGATGCAGCTACTGTGCAATCCACGAATTATTATGGATATTTTGAAATGACTGTGATCCTACCGTCATCACGATTTTGCAATAAGTAATAAATTCCTGAAGAAGAAAAATGTTTTATTTACTTAAAAGTTGAACATTTTTCTCTAGGGGCTATAAATAAATTACGTAGAGTTTTTTTTAAAACTACGTACTCCCAAATTTAAACCAAGTTATTGAATTTTCAACCAAAAAAGAAGATTTCTCAAACTAAAAATGTAATAGTTGATATTTGAACAAAGGATTCATTCGAAATAAAATACGGCTGCGAAGCACTATGGACGTATTCACTACGAGTGTATTTATTTGTACTCATTCTATGCGCACTTTGCTTCCTCATAAGTATCAAATAAATTTGCTTCCTCATGGAGGGAGATTTGACGTAACAATAGAAAAAAACGGACACTTTCAATATTTTTCAAGCTTACTTTTCTGTCTTTCCGAAAATTTTATTTTGAGAAAATTCGAGGGCCCACCAAAATGTCAATTCATGTTTTCTGTTACAATGAACATTTTTTTAACCTACCGTAGTCTTATACACTACCGGTCAAAATTGTGGGACCACCTACAAAATTTGTATTAA
>CAKNYM010050783.1:0-10469 GCA_932195095.1 Andricus curvator | reverse complement strand
GGTTCATCAATAGGTCAATCGATGCGTCTCAAGGACGCGAACAAATTGTCTACATGTAATATTGTCGTATTTTGAGTATCAAAAAAGTTTTTCCATATAAACAGAATGAACCATTTTTTTTAAACTTCATAAATCGGTACTGAAAGGTCATAAAAGTTTCAACAATAGGTCGATCGATAAGTCTCAGAGACACGAACAAATACGCTATATATCGTACTGTTGTGTTTTGAATATCAAAAAAGCTTTTCTCGTATAAACAAGGCAAAATTTCTTTTAAAATCTCTAAACGCAAGAAAAAAACTACTTCTAAATGGTCGATCTAGCTCAAAATCCTATCAGATCTGGATATAAATCAGAGCTAAACTTCATCAAAATTTCATGTTTGTAGCTCTTTTACTTCTCGAGATATAGTGAACAGAAAAAAGTTACACACACACACACACATTCACACGGAAATTTAAAAAAAAAATTTATTTTCGAGCTCCAGGGGTCGAATTATATCAAAATATGTCAAAAAAGTATATTTGAAAATTTAGGTCATTACGAACCTCCCTCTATGAGGAAGCAAAACAGTAGAATTGTACCAAAAATGATGAAATTTCTATCAGGAGAGACGAATATTCAAATTAAAAAGACGAATCTTCAACAAGATTTTAATTTTCAACTAAGAGGGATATCACATCTAATGAAGAAAAGAAATGTCATTCTAAATGTTAAATTTTTGAGCCAAAAAGACGATGTTTTACATGAAACAGTTAAATTTCCAATCAAGAAGATTCATTTTTTTACTAAAAAGACGAATTCTCAACAAAATACATACATTTTTACCCAGATAGTTAGGAGATGAATTTTATAACAAACAAGAAGAATTTTCAACGAAATATATATATTTTCAACCAAATAGTTGAATTTTTGCACTAGAACAGATCAATTTTTAACCAAAAATTAAATAGCTACATTTTTATAATTTTTTTTTTAAGAAAATTAATTTTCAAGTGCAAAAAAAAACAATTTTTTACAAAGCATTTGAATTTTCTACAACGTAGTTCAATTTTGTACCAAATTGTTTAATTTTCTAGCCACAAAGACGAATTTTCTACAAAACAGATGAATTTTTATCCCAAAAATATGAATTTTCAACAAAAAAGTTCATTTTCAAACAATAGTTAAATTTTCAGTTAACAATTTTTTTTTAACTTAAAAAGTGAATTTTTAACAAAGCAGTTCAATTTTCAACCAAAGGAGTAAATTTTTCAATAAAATTATGAGGCTTTAACCAAAAAAAATGAAATTTTAAGAAAGTAGTTCACTTTTCAACCAAAGAGTTGAATTTTCAACCTAAAAAGATTAATTTTCAACAAAAACTGTAATCGTTGATACTTGAATCAAAAAATATTTTTATTTTATTTCAAAAATAGTAATAGAAAACCGCACGAGCATTTAAATTTTAGTTTTTAATTCTAAGTGAAGTTTATAAAAAATGATTTTTCATAGCCAAGTCAACGTCACAAATTGTCAGCATTTAAAAAAATTTGATCTTTTATATGGATAAGGATATATGATATTCTTTTTTTTTAATTGTAGTTGAAAAAATGCTCTTAAATTTATAAATAAATAGAAAAAATGTAATCCTCTTATTTTTGGCAGTTTAACTTTTGTCCTTTTTATTTTATCTTAATCCTGTCTGGAATCTAGAATTCTAAATTGGGGCTAATTGCTATTCATTTTGGTGAGGATTATGTCTTCAGTTCTTGAAGACTTGTTTAACAAGAATGAAGACATTTTAGATAGCCGTCGGAGGATCAAGTTATTAGTCTTTGACAAAATGTCCCAGAATTTCGACTCCGTAATCTAGGGCCGCATATTTTTCGAAAGTTTACCAGAGGCCAAATATCGTTAGCATCACCTGGTGCACCTGTACTTTCTTAGTTCGAAGAAGTAACCTAGTTAGAAAATGAAAAAAAAATTGAAGACCACAGATTTCTCTCAGCTTATGAAAAAAGTTTATTTTTTAACTTCGGCAACCAAGTTCTAAGTGGAATTCGATGAAATTTCGCTTTCATCTTTATTTTATGTTCAATTGGAAAATAAATATTTGTTTAAAAGTGAAAACATAATATTTTCATTACAATTTAAATTAAAAAAAAAAAAAAAAAAATGAAGTAGGTGCAGAATATAACGATCTACTTTTGATATTTATAATAGGCATTACATTTTTATTTTTAAGTAGCAAAAAAAAATTGTTATAATTTCTTGTTTTGATTGCCTAATTATGAAATTGAAATATATGTTTTAATTTCAAGTACTAAATTATAATTAATAATCATAAAGATATTTAGAATTAAAATTTCGACAAATTGTTTAGTTTTTATTGTTTATAGTTTAAAATAATAAAATTTTGAACATTTTTATGAAGTAGGTCTATCTTAAAGATTTGCTATTGAAGATCCTTCAATTTTTATGTGTATAATTAATTGAAATAATATAGTTTCGAGCGTTTTGTTTCAATAATTAAATTTTTAAGATTTACAACTATATTATTTTAATTTTGTTCATTCTTTGACAAACATTTTTAAAATGTATGGATTCTTAAATTTTTAAGATTTTAAAGAACAAAAGTCATGTTTTCAATTCTAAATCTTCCAAATTGAAGAAATTTTGAATGTAAATCATTAAAATTACAGATTTTTTAATTGAAAAACTTTGAACTTACATAATTTTTAATTGAAAATACAAATTATTAAATTTAGATGATTTTGAAGATCAAGTCAATTTTTCAATTATTAGTCTTCCAAATGGAAGAAATTTTGCTTGTAAATCCTCAAAATTACAGAAATATTCAACTGTGAATTTTCAAAATTAAATACTCTTCAATTTTAAACATTTGCAATTTAATATTGTGCAATTTTAAATTGATACAATTTTAAAAATATGAAATTAAACATTCTTCGATTTTTAAGATTTAAATATTAAGTGTATGTTGTTTGGAACATTTTTTTTGGAATAGTTAAATTTTGAAGATTTAAAATTAAAAATTATTCAATATTCATGACTTGCAATTTAAAATTATTCACTTTTGAAGATTTACAGTTAAAAACTCATTGATTTTGAAGATGCATAAATACAAATTTTTAAATTTCATTAATTTCGAACATCAAAAGTCAACTTTCAATTCCGAATCTTCCAAATTGAAAAAATTTCGAATGCAAAGCTTCAAAATTACAAAATTGATTATTGTAAAAATAAAAGATTGTATAATTTTCATAGCAAATTGACAAAATTAAAAACTCTTTAATTCTAGCTATTTAAAATTCAAAGTTCTACAATTTCAAAGAGTTACAATCGAAATGTTTGCATTTTAAAACATGCATAATCTTCAATTGTACATTTTTAAAATTAAGGATTGTTTAATTTAGAAGATTTATAATTCAAAGGTTTATAATTGTCAAAATAAAATACTCTTCAATTAAAAAAAAAATACAATTTGAGGTTCTGCTATTTAAAAAATTTACAATTCAAAATTTGTTCTAAATCTTCTAAATTGAAGAAAATATGAATTTAAATCACAATTCAAAGTTCTACCATTTTAAAAATAGAATTAAAAATTCTTAGATTCTGAAAATATAAAATTTCAAACTATTAAATTTCCAAGATTTATATTTCAAAGGAACTTTTTTTTGACTAGTTTAATTTTGAAGATTCAGAATTAAAAATTTTTCAAACCAAATTTTTCTTTCGGATAAGTACTTCATTTCCTATACAGTTTTATCAATTTTTACCCTCTATCCTTTTTTCCAAAAAATGTACTCTCTTAATTTGAACCAGTGAGGTTTCACTGATTTTCAGTGAAAATCCTTACTGATTCCAATCAGTGACCTGTTTCCAGCTATTTGAATTAGTGAGATTGCATTTTGAATCATTGAAAATTCTTACTGATTTGATTCAGTGACACAGTTTTCACTGATTCAAATTTAAAGAGTATTCTTTTCTTCATATTAATTTGTCATACTGTAAAATAAGAGGATTTCTTGAAACGCTGCAGTAAAATCAAATAAAAATTAAAAATACATTCATTGATGTTTAAGTTTTTTATTTTCATACTCTCTTGGGTTACCCTTAATTTAATAAATATTTTGCAAGTTTTAAGTTTTACAATTTGAAATAATGTAATTTTCTTCCCTTACATTAAAAATTTCTTCTAATTTGAAATCATGAAAATTTAAGAATTGCAATTCTATATTTTTCCAATTTTATAATTTCCAATTTTAAATCTTTTACATTTAGGATTTTCAAATTTTAAAAAAGTATAATAAAATATTATGTAAGGCTTAAGATTTACATTTGAAAATTGTCTTAATTTTGATTCTTTACAATTGAGGAGTTTTTAATTTCGACAATTATTCACAATATAAAAATTCTGTAATTTGATAATATACATTCGAAATTTCTTTAATTTAGAAGATATCTAATTGAAAACTTGACTTTCGATTTCAAAAATCATCAAAATCATACAAATTTAAGAATCTTGATTCATATCTTTGAATAACAAGATTTTTCAATTGTATCCCTTTAAAATTGTATAAATTTGAATTGTAAATCTTTAAAATTAAAGTTTTTCAATTTTTATCATTTATAATTAAAAATGATGCAAATTTTTACTTTGAAAATTAAAAATTGAGTAAATTTAATAAATTACATTCGAAATTTCTTCAATATGGCAGATTCAGAATTTAAAACTTGACTTTTCATTATCAATACTGTCCAAATTTGATTTTTTTTCAAATCATCAAAATTAAAGAGTTTTTGATTTGAAAATTTAAATCGGGAAGATTTAGAATTCCAAGCTTTTGACTTTTGATCTTTAAAATTATCAAAAGGAATTTTCAATTGTTTATTTTTAAGAGTGAAGAGTTTTCAATAGTAATTATTTTAAATTGTAGAACTCCAAATTGTAAATCTTCGAAATCAAGGAGTTTTCAATTTTTACAATTTACAACTAACAACTTTTTAGGTTTTAAATTTTGCAATAAAAAACCTGTAATTTAAGAATTTTTATTTATACATGTTCACAATTTAGGATTTTTTAATTGTTACTTTTCAAAATTGTAGAACATTGAATTCTAAATTTTTTTAATCGGAGCGTTTTTAATTTTTACAATTTACCGTTAAAAATGATGCACCTGTTAATTTTTAAAATTAATACAGCTGTAATTCTGATAATTTACATTGGACATTTTTTCAATTTGGAAAATTTAGAATTCAAAACATTTGCTCTTCAGAATGATCAAAATTGATGAATTTTTATTTATATCTTCAAAATTGAACATCTTCCAGATTAACACTTTGAAATTAAAGAAATTTGAACTGAAAATCGTCAAAATTGAAGAGTTTTGAAGTTTGACAATTTACAATTAACAAATTTTATCAGTGTTAAGTTCAGAAATTAAAAATTCTGTAATTTTCATTCTTTACATTGGAAATTTCTTGAATTTGAAAGACTAATAATTGAAAACAAGGTTTTAGATTTAAAAAAGCACAAAAATTGTAGAATTTTTATTATTTTCTACATCCTTAAAATTAAAAAGTTTTTAATTTTTAAAATTTACAATTAAAAAATCTGCCAGTTTCAGGTGTTAAATTTTCAAAAAGCTGTAATTTTGATGATTTACATCTGAACTATCTTTATTTTGGAAGCTTTGGAATTGAAAACTGGACTTTTGATTTTTTAAATCATCCAAATTGAAGAATTTTTACATTTACATCTTCAAAATTAAACAGTTTTCAACTGTAGCTCTTGAAAATTCAAGAAAATTGAATTGTAAATCGTCAACATTGCAGAGTTATTAATTTTGACCATTTACGATTAACAAATTTTATCAGTTTAATGTTCAGAAATTAGAAATTCTGTAATTTTTATTCTTCACGTTCAAAATTTCTTCAATTAAAAAGATTTATAATTGAAAACATGGCTTTCAATTTACAAAAGCTTAAAATTGTAGAATTTTTATTATTTTATACATCTTTAAAATTGAAAAGTTTCTAATTTTAAAAATTTACAAATAAAAATTATGCATATTTTAGGTTTTGAGATTAAAATAGCTGTAATTTTTATGATTAACATTGGGAATTTTTTCAATTAAGAAGATTTCGAATTAAAAACTGTTCTCTTTTAAAAATTGAAGAGTTTTCAATTGTAAGACTTCAAAATTGAACGGAAAAAAAATGGAAGACATCAGTAAGACTCAAAATTCCAGAATGTCTTGTAATAACATCTTATAACGATATGTGAAATTCCACAATTAATTAATAATTTTTTTCTATGCTGCTGATACCTGCTGGGATAAAATCTCATATTAATATATAAAAATTACAGATTACCGAAAGCCGATTAAAATGAAAATTGCACGAATGCCAAGGTGGCTATTTCAATATTTATTTTAATTTATGATTAATAATTATATTTTACAGTAATTTAAATTAAAGCACATTTGTAATTCGAAAATTAGTCATTCAAAATAAGAGATATGAAATAAGAGCGCGCAGTGCGCTGTTTTGGCTAGTATATAATAATTCAAAGTTGCCTTCAAAATCTTGGTCCATTCCCCTTTCTAAACTTCGACCTTGCCTTTTCTTTGCATTTGTCCAAAAGTAAGTGCACCTATTTTTTTTTTTAATGAAAGGCGATTAAAAGCGGCACTTTTAATAATTACGGCAATACTCGCGTAAATCACTTCGCCGAAAGTGAAGTTAGGCTACACTAAGCTCTCAGCTGGCATTAACTAACTGGCTAACTGGTCCCCTGAAGCAGGACGTCTTCATCATGCGAGGGTATCCGGGGCCAGCTAATGTCTTTATTACCACGTCCAAGTCCCGAGGGCGCGAAGGGAAGGGAGAAACCGAGACGAAAGAAAAAGGCGAAAAAAATTGAAAAAAAAAAAAAAAAAAATGCAGAACAGAGTAAAGGAGAGGCCTGAAGCGCATCTTTTTCGCACGCTCGTGAAGTCTCCGCCTTATGGCTGAGGCACGGGACTTGCTCGTATAAAATCTTTAGATAGGCTGCCGAGACGACTATGATTTTGTGTTTTAACTTCCTTCTGGAATCTAAAATTTTTTTCCTTCTTTCTATTTTTGAAAGCGTTTAGATTCTTACGTTCAAATAGCAACTGGAGTTATGGGGTCGTCCATAAACTACTCTCTAAATCTGAATTAGTAGAAAACTACTAATTGGTGGTAGTTTTCTACTAATTCAAATAGCGCACGCTTGTTTAGTGCTAATTAATCAAAATCTACTAATTCAATGTGTAAGAATAACCGACTAAAGGAATTAGTAACTATATCTACTGAAGGAATTAGTAATGCTGAATGAATTGGTAAATGTATTGCTAGTAACTACTTCAAACGGTAGTTTTAAATAAATTAAAAAACTGATTTCACAATGAAGAGAATTTTATTGAAATCAAATAATACATTATTAAATACATGGAAAATACAAGAAATGTGAAAATTGTACAAACGATACATCAAATCACATATAAGGGGCTGATAGCAAAAGCGGAGTAGAAAAATCGTCGGAGCAAAAACAAGTTAAGAACAATGCGGGCAAAAACGACTTGAAAAGAAACAAGAATAGCGAGGATTGTATCGTATATTATAACATAAAAGTTAAATACAATGATAGACTATAATACAATCTACCGTACTATTATATCGTTATATTATAATATACGATACAATCTTCGTTATTCTTGTTTCTTTTCAACTCGTTTTTGCCCGCATCGTTATTAAACTCATTTTTGCTCCGACGATTTTTCTACTCTGCTTTTGCTATCAGCCCTCATATAACCATACTAACCAGCTACCTGAAGTTGTAGGTTTTCAATATTTTTATATTACACAAAAAATCTGGGGTTTTAATTAGAACCAATTTTTGGTTCCAAAGGAGCTGCAATAAAAAGAACGCCACTTGCTGGAAAGGAACCGAATTGTAATAATAGACCGTATTTCCAAAGAACCTATTTTTCGCTTTGCGCACTTCGACATTTTATCTAATTAATGACACAAATTTTACTTCGAAGCACATATCTAATGGACGTCTGATGGATGTAATTCAATGAAGCGAATTAATGTACAAAATATGATCGCAATTAGAATAGATTCCAGGATACTTACTGTCCGTCCAAAAACTTTAGGCACCGCGATTTTTGTACAGATTTTCGTGAAAATCGCAGCAGAAAAAAATTCTAAAAATATAAGACAACATGCATGTGGCCGGTGAAGGTTTTGCCAATACTGATACAGAGTTTCAAAATTTTCAGATAATTAGCGATTATTTCCGGGCGAGTGAAATGTGAAAAAGCATAATAATCATATGATCATTTCAGAATACTCAACTTTGAATGGCTGTAAGTCACTGAAAAAGATTACGAAAAATCTGCAAAAAATATATGGGTTTCGTTGATCCCTTGTGTTCCCAGTGGTGATATTTAGAGTCAGAAATAATTATTTATTAATAAGCAATTGACAAAAGAGTGGGGAGGTTTCATCTCCGGAACTAAGGAGCGTACAGAGATGATTCTTGAAGCAAATTGCACTTTTCTGGCTTCTGACAATGTTGTTCGTATTACCAATGAGCAAAAACTTGCACTTGAATGTTTAAAAAATTATTTTCTTCTTGGGAAAATACAAAAGGCTTAATCATAAACGAGGCTACCGCACTCTCAGCACAATTATACAGTCCCTAAGCCCTGATGCAGAAAAAAGGGATACGGTTCCCTCGATTATTCTAAAGCCTTTTGTATTTTTCCAAGAAGAAAATAATTTTTCAAACATTCAAGTGCAACTTTTCGCTCATTGGTAATACGCACAACATTGTCAGGAGCCAAAAATGTGTAATTTGTTCCAAGAATGATCTCTGTACGTTCCTTAGTTCTGGAGATGACACCTCCCCACTCTTTTGTCAATAACTTAGTAACAAATAATTATTTCTGACTCTAAATATCACCACTGGGCACAGAAAGAATAAGCGAAACCCATATATTTTTTCCAGATTTTTCATAATTTATCTCAGTGACTTACAGCCATTCAAAGTTGAGTATTCTGGAATGATCATATCATTATTATGCTTTTTCACCTTTCACTCGCCCGGAAATAATCGCTAAACATCTGTAAAATTTTGAAAATCTGTATCAGTATGGGCAAAGCCTTCACCTGCAACAAGCATATTGTTCCATATTTTTGGAATTTTTTTCTTCTGAGATTTTCACGAAAATCTGTACAAAAATCGCGGTGCCTGAACTTTTTGGACGGACAGTAGATCGTTCAAAATACATTCCTGGCAATATAAAAAAGCCCTAAAAACATAAGAAAATGTTTGATCAATCAATTATACAATCAAGAATATTTCCTCTCCTAAAAATTCCTTAATTAGTAATAATTTAATCGTGATACTTAGAAGTATAATTAAATATTTCTGCCCAAAATAGCACTAAATGCACGGGCCCGAACCGAATGTTCACGTCCCTGGATTTTTATTTTACAATAAAAATTGTAAAACGTTCTAAAAATGTTTGAAACGAAATCTTTTTAAATTCTTTATATTTAAAAAAAATGAAGAAAACAATGAGAATAATACAAAAGTCCTGCAATATTGCGTATTAGAGAAAATAATGTTTAGCATTTGAATTTTGATTTCCTTTTCGTTTTAGCATTTGAGCTGCTAAAGAAAAAAAAATATTTTCTTTAAATTTGATTAATGAATTAGAAAATAAATAAATATTTTCTGAATAAAAACTTCGAACTTTCCCAATAATAATTATTGAATAATAAAAGTCATGCCCCATATAAATCGTCCATTGTTATTTACCGACGTTTTAGTTGAAGGTTTAATTATAATTCAGGTAAGTAAAATAATAATCCGTAATACCTATGTACAGTCTCGGGTGG
Organism: Andricus curvator; assembly: GCA_932195095.1. NCBI lineage: Eukaryota > Metazoa > Arthropoda > Insecta > Hymenoptera > Cynipidae > Andricus > Andricus curvator. Next base: position 527 of record CAKNYM010050783.1, on the reverse strand, counting down.
TCCAAAAATGCATTGAAATTTTTTTTTTACTCTAGAGGGCAAGATTTTTTGTAATACAAATAATTACTAATGGACAATTTTAATATAACTTATGACTTCCTTGTAATGTTTAACAAATTTCTATTTGTTCAAATGATTTTTAGAAATTTTCAAAATAAATAACAATTAATTGTTTGAATAATCACATAATGTTTTTAAAAAATTGTATTACTCCATACAATGACCATCTATTACATTTTATTTAGAAAATACGATTATTTTTTTACCTGTTTTGGAAAAAAAATTGTTTAAAGAAGTAAAATTTATTTCAACAATTAAAAATTGTTAAAAAGTCATGAGGGATGTTAAGATTGCCCATATCAACATTCCCTTTTGACGAATGACTCGACACTTTTGTTTATAGAAAGTAAAAATCTCATTGTAAAAATATTTTGTCATAATAATAAAATAGGAATAAATAAATAAATAAGTAAATAAATAAGTATTTAAGAGATCAGGTATCCTTTTTGCGAAAAAACGGATATGAA
>CAKNYM010050782.1:223199-261042 GCA_932195095.1 Andricus curvator | reverse complement strand
AAGTAAGGTGAACTAGTTTAAAAGTGTTTGAATGATGTTTGTTTTTCTATTTTGAGTCAGTGACTTGCATATACAGGTTTCACCATATCATAGCATTCTTGTCATCAATTTGATAGTATTGAAAAATTATTATTAAAAAGTAACTGGTCAACCATAATAATTTAAATGTTTGGAAAACAATTAGAATAAACAATTTCAAAGATTTGGCAGTAAGACGTAGAATAAAATCGTTCTTTTTATTTAAAAAGCTTGAGACTATATTACGAGTAGTGATGGGATATCGAAAAAAAAATATCGATAAATCGGAAACTAAATATCGAAAAAATCGATATATCGGGTAAAAAATATCGATATTATCGATATTTTCGATATTTTTTATTTTAAATATATAATTAATTATAATGAGTATAAACACATTATTATTAAAGAAAATGTATTAAAGCAACAAAGTGGTTTCATAAAATTTGTGTATGTTGATTCTTCTCTTCCAACCTTCCACAGAAAGTAAGTTTGTAGAAAAACAAAAACATCTTAGAATAACACATAGCGTTGCTATGTGTTGCATTGTAATTTGTTAACTTCTGCAACACAACCTTCGGAATTTGTTGCTTTGGTTTTAAATTCCATAGCTTTGGTTGATTTCTGCGAGTGTTTATTTGCCTAATTAAACAAAATAAATTGGGTTTAATGGTTGTAAGATAATAAATCGAAAGAAATTATACCCTTGTTTTTTAAAAACAGTAACTATATTTTAAATAAGTCTCATGCGTTAGGCAGCAGTAAAGATCCTCAAGGGAGAGTTGAGACGCGGAGTACTAAAATTCTGATTGGTGCCGCTGTACCGGAACCGGCTATTCTAAAAATGGCGCAATTTTCAAATAGAGTGTTCATTTCACAACAGATTTAATACAAAATAAAGAGAATATCATTGAACTAAACATTTAAAATAAACGAAGTGTAATTAAAAATCACTTTTAGACATATATATTATACACATTTCCATAAATAATATTGGTAAAATAAATACATTTTGTAGGTTGGAAGCAAAGCTTTGGTTCGAAAAGGTTATACATACAAATAAAGTAAACATAAATTGTAGGAAAGGATGAAGATTTAAATGATGAAATTTCATAAATTCATATTCTGAAAATAATTGAAAAATCAGTTTTAAGAAAAATGCATACATTTTTTTTAAGAAACATGAAATAAAGGAAAAAGTAACATGAGTGAAAAGCTATTATTATTTCACACTTAAAAACGATATGGACAAATAAAAAACATATCATTGATATGTCGTGTGCATCGCCATGCTTTTGCTGGAGTACTTTTTATCAATATTTTTTTCTTTGGTCTTAGATTGATTACAAATTCCAATCTGCTCGATTGATATTCTGAATTAACAATTCTCGAAGTTTGGGATCTCGTTGAATTTGTTTCAGGAAAACCCCGTTTTTAGATGAATTATTGCAGTATAAAATATAGCAATTTACCATTTTTGCAAAACAGTTATATCTCACAAAAATATTATCAATATTTTTCTTTGGAAAGTAGGTTATACACAACCTCTTTCACTTCTTCATTGATCACAAAACTCGCATATCACACTTCACACATCATAGCTTCAATATAAATAAACTAAGAGAAATAATTTATAATAAATAATGGGCCTGCATTACGCAGTTTCCATTTTTTAATACTTTTGCTTAAATACGAAAATTTCTCGATGCTCGCTCGCGTGCTGCCACGTATTGCGCTACACGTCATTTTTCAAACTTTTCGCGCCGCAGTGAAATATCAAGTTCCGGTACAGCGGCGAGCATTGGAAGGGGAAACGTGTCTCAACTCTCCCTAGAGGATCTCTAGGCAGCAGTAACTGCGTGGAAGTAATTCCATTGGAATGTAATGACTGTTTTCTTATGAAAAAAGGGTATTGTATATAAGGGGCTGTCCATAAACTACGTTATCAATTTTAGACAACCCCCCCCCCCCTCCCCGAAAAGTAATGTAGCCCAAGAACTGTATAAAAACATAGGACAAAAAGTGATTTTTCACGAAAATAGGGTTTCGTAAGATTTTAAGTCGAAATGTATATTTCATTTTCAGAAAATACATGAATTTTTAATCAAAAATAGAATAGTGAAATTTTCAGATAAAAAATACATGTTTAACAACGCAAAAACAAATTTTTAACAAAAAAGATAAATTTTCAACCAAAAAGATGAATTTTCTAGCAAAAAGATCAATGTTCTAGTAAAAAAACAAATATTTTCAACAAAGTACATCAAATTTCAGCAAAATTGTTGAATTTTAAAACCAAAAGAAAGAATTACCTACAAAAAAGTTGAATTTTCATCCCGAAAATATGATTTTTTAACAAAAAAGTTCATTTTCCACCAAAAAGTCTTTTTTGAAAGAAAATAGTTTAATTTTTAACCAAATAGTTAAATTTAAATAAAAAATATGAATTAAAAAAAAACAGGTAATTTTCAACAGAACCAGATTAATTTAGAACCAAATAGATCCTTTTTTAATCTAAAAGGATGAATCTTCAACCAAGAAGATTAATTTTCGACCAAAAAAGACGAATTTTTATCAAAATACATGAATTTTCAACCAAAAAGATCAATTTTCAACCAAAAATGGAATATTTACATTGTTAGTTAAAAAAATTAATTCTCAATCAAAAAATGCGAATTTTTAACAAAATACATGAATTTTCAACCAGAAAAGGTCAATTGTTAATAAAAAATATCAATTATTAACCAAACATGGAATAGTTGCAATATTAGATAAAAAAAATTTTATTTGACAAAAAAAAAAGAATTCTCAACAAAATAGTTACATTTTCAAGTAAAGAGATGAATTTTCAACTAAAATGATGAATCTTTAGAAAACTGAATTTTCAGCAAAATATTTCAACCCAAAAGATTATTTTTTAACTCTGTTCTGAGACTTATATTATTTAGAAATATTCGCATTATACAGATTAGAAAGTATACAAAGGTAAATAATGAATGAAAAATATGTCTACTTACGATTTCTTGTATTTAGTTTTTGTTTGGGTTTTCACTCACTTTTCAACTAAAAAGCACATTCTGTCAAGTAACATAATAGTGATGGGATATCGATATCGAAATTATGACAAAATATCGATATTGACTTTGATATATCGGTTTCTAAATATCGATATGAAATATCGATATATCGGTCTCTAAATATCGATATTTTCGATATTTCGATATCGATATCCCATCACTAATTTTTACTATAAAAAACGATGTTAAAAATATATAAATTACCATAGCTTCCCTACTATTTAATAAAATTTATCAATATTATAGGTCAATCGATTCGTCTCCAACCAAGGAATCTTTTATATTCTTGTATCAACTTTGAGTTATGCTACTGAAAATAGTTTTACTATAAAAAACCGTATTTTCAAATATTATGTATTACCATAGCTTTCTTACTCTTCAATAAAATGTATCAATATTATAGGTCAATCGATTCGTCTCGAATCAATACATCTTTTCTGTTCTTGCATCAACTTTGAATTATGTTAATGAAAAAAGATTTTACTATAAAAAACCGATTTTCAAAATATATAACTTACCATAACTTCCGTACTCTTTAATAAAATGTATTGATATTGTAAGTCAATCGATTCGTCTCGAACCAAGGAATCTTTGATATTCTTGCCTCAACTTTGAATTATGTTGAAGAAAAAAGTTTTACTATGAAAAACCGTATTTTCAAATATTATGCATTGCCATAGCTTCCTTACTCTTCAATAAAATGTATTGATATTATAGGTCAATCGATTTGACTCTAATCAACACATCTTTTCTCTTCTTGCATCAACTTTGAATTATGTTAATGAAAAAAGTTTTACTATAAAAAACCGATTGTCAAAATATATAAATTACCATAAACTGACTACTGTTTTATAAAATGTATTATTATAGGTCAATCGATTCGTCTCGAACCAATAAATCTTTTATATTCTTGGATCAACTTTGAATTATGTTGAAGAAAAAATTTTTACTATAAAAAACCGTATTTTCAAATAATATGCATTACCATAGCTGACCTACTCTTCAATAAAATGTATTAATATTATAGGTTAATCGATTTGACTCTAATCAACACATCTTTTCTCTTATTGCATCAACTTTGAATTATGTTAATGAAAAAATTTTTACTATAAAAAACCGATTTTCAAAATATATAAATTACCATAAATTACCTACTCCTTAAAATAAAATTGTATCAATATTATAGGTCAATTGATTCGTCTCGAATCAACGCATCTTTTCTGTTCTTTCATCAACTTTGAATTATGTTAATGAAAAAAGGTTTTACTAAAAAAAAAAAAACGATTTTCAAAATATATAACTTGCCATAACTTCCCTACTCTTTAATAGAATGTATTAATATTGTAAGTCAATCGACTTGCCTCGAACCAAGGAATCTTTTATATTCTTGCAACAATTTTGAATTATGTTGAAGAAAAAAGTTTTACTATAAAAAACCGTATTTTCAAATATTTTGCATTACCATAGCTTCCTTACTCTTCCATAAAATGTATTAATATTATAGGTCAATCGATTTGACTTGAATCAACACATCTTTCCTGTTCTCGCATCAACTTTGAATTATGCTACTGAAAAAAGTTTTACAGTAAAAAACCGATTTTCAAAATATTATTGAGTGCTAAAAAGAATGCAATAAATATTTTGAGAAATCCTTTGGTCAGTTTCAAGATATAAGCGAGGAAAATAAGCTTTCAAATTTCATCAATTTATGTGCAACCGTTTTCTATTTATCGTGTTCGCAAAAAAGTGTGACATCCACACACACATCCACACACACACACACATCCGGACAATTGCTTAGAACATTGTATTAGACATTTTTACATTGAGGAAGGTTTAATTAAATGAATTTAAAATTTTTGGAAAATGTTACCATTGCAAAGCTTCTTCTATGAGGAAGCAAAAAACTAATTTCTGGGTGTGAACTTTAAGGGTTGTTTTCACCCCTTCGAACTGTTTTTCCGTATATAAAAAAACACGTGTAGCTTAGTTTTTGATATCCTACAACATATATAAATTTGGAAAAAATCGGAGGTGTACACCTCGAAAGGTTTCCTTGTGAGTTATGCGAACATATTAATTTGTTAACAAAATTTCTCTGTCGACTCTAACTATTTTACACTCACTTAGACGTTATTATCACTTATTCGTTAGTAAAAGCAATTATGCGTGATTGATGTGTATAACTAACTATGTGTGTGTGTAAAAGTCTGAATGAAAATCTTTGTTGGGGGTTGAAAATGAAGGGCGTGACAGTGTGGAAAGTATTTAGTTAGGGGAATGTTGAGCATCGACAATACAAATCGACGATCCGCGACAATTCGTCATTGTAGTCTATTTCATGTCACAAGGCTCCAAATGATTATTATGATGTGCAGTTCATGCGATGTTCGTTGCACGATTAGGATCAGCGCCGTGGATAATGCGGGATTGGATTACCGGAAGCTGTCTGGGAATCCATGTCCTGAATTTCCAGAGATCTGCTGACTTTCATTCGGAAGAGGGATTATTGACAAAATTATGGCTGATAATAATTATAATCATACAAAAAATGAGGAAGCTCATTTTTCTCTCAGGCTTAAGATGATTACAGTCCAACAATACGGCTGCGAAGTACTATGGACGTATTCACTATGGGTGTATTTATTTGTGCCCATTTTATGAGCATTTTGCTTCCAAATAAATATCAAATAAATTTGCTTCCTCATAAAGGGAGGCTTTCCTTAACAAAAGAAAAAAATGGACACTTTCAATATTTTTCAAGCTTATGTTTCTGTCTTTCCGAAAATTTTATTTTCAGAAAATCAGAGGGCCCACCAAAATGTAAATTCATGTGTTCTGTTACAATGAACAATATTTAACCTACGGTAGTTTTATATTTCAAATTGAAACCTCATAGAAACAATGTTACTTTTCTTAAAACTTACTAAGTAGCTATTGATTAATCAATAATGGTCTTCGAAAGTTCGTCAAAAGATCAATCCACGCGTCTCGAAAACGCAAAAAATTCCATTAAATGCAGTACTGTTATATTCCGAATATAAAAAAATCCTTTTATAAACTAGGAAACTAATTTTGTTGAAAATTTTGAAAACGATATTGATAGATTATGGTAGATCATGAAAAGTTCTTAATTCTGGCAATCGATGCGTCTCGAAGAAGCAAACAAATATATTATATACATTATAGTTGTATTCCCAATATTAACAAAGTTTTCCTCATATCAACAAGATAAACAACATATTTTTTCAATTTATAAATCGGTATTGCTAGATTATAAGAGATTTTTAGAAGGTTCGTCAATTGGTCATTCGACGTGTCTCGAAGACGCAAACAAACATGTCCGATACAGTACTGTAGTACTCATAACATGAACAAAGTTTTTCTTATACAAACAGAATACACACTTTTTTTTTAAACTTCATAAATCGGTACTGGTGGGTCATAAAAGGTTCATCAATAGGTCAATCGACGCGCCTTAAGGACGCGAACAAATACTCTACATGTGATATTGTCGTATTTTGAATATCAAATAAGTTTTTCTTATATAAACAGAATGAACCATTTTTTGAAACTTTATAAATCGGTACTGGTCAATAAAAGGTTCATCAATAGATCAATCGATGCGGCTCAAGGACGCGAACAAATACTCTACATATAATATTGACGTATTTTGAATATTAAAAAAGTTTTTCTCATATAAACAGAATAAATCATTTTTTGAAACTTCATAAATCGGTACGGGTGGGTCATAAAAGGTTCATCAATAGGTAAATCGATGCGTGTCAAGGACGCGAACAAATACGCTAGATATCCTATTGTGTTATTTTGAATATCAAAAAAGTTTTTCTCATATAAACAGAATAAACCATTTTTTGAAACTTCATAAATCGATACTGGTAGGTCATAACAGTTTCAACAATAGGTCAATCGATGCGTCTCAAGGACGCGAACAAATATTCTACATATAATATTGTAGTATTTTGAATATCAAAAAAGTTTTTCTCATATAAACAGAATGAACAATTCTTTGAAACTTCATAAATCGGTACTGGTATGTCTCAAAAGGTTCATCAATAGTTTAATCGATGCGTCTCATGGACGCGAACAAATACTCTACATGTAATATTGTCGTGTTTCCAATGTTAAAAAAGTTTTTTCCATATAAACAGAATAAACCATTATTTTCAACTTCATAAATCGGTACTGGTGGGTCATAAAATGTTCATCGGTAAGTCAATCGATGCGTCTCAAGAACGCGAACAAATGCTCTACATGTACTATTGTCGTATTTTGAATATTAAAAAAGTTTGTCTTATTTAAACAGAATGAACCATTTTTTGAAACTTCATAAATCGCTACGGATGAGTCATAAAATGTTCATCAATAGGTAAATCGATGCGTCTCAAGGACGCGAACAAATACGCTAAGTATCGTATTGTTGTATTTGGAATATCAAAAAAGTTTTTCTTATATAAACAGAATAAACCATTTTTTGAAACTTCATAAATCCGTACTGGTAGGTCATAACAGTTTCAACAATAGGTCGATCGATGAGTTTCAGAGACGCGAACAAATACGGTGAACAGAACAAAGTTACACACGCGCGCACACACACACACACATACACATACCCACACGGACATTTTTTCAGAATTTTATTTTCGAGATCCTGGGGTCGAATTATATCAAAATAAGTCGAAACAGCATATTTGAAAATCTAGGTCATTACAAAAACCTCCCTCTATGATGAAGCAATTAATTAATTGATTAATTATATGTGCAAGAATAGAGCGCCCGTTGGTACACAAAAATCTTTATTTAATTACAGTCTAACCTAAATTATAATTAGAATAGTTTATAGACGAGGGGTTAATTACTCCTGTAATCTGGTGTAGACTCTTTCTGCAATCTTATGCAATCCCATGCAATCTTTTGCAATCCGCCCTTACGAAAAAATATTATGGAAAATTCATTTTTGAAAGACTTGATGCAAAAAATATTGAAAATACAAACCAATTATTTATTTATTTATTCAACGCAGGATTTCGACAAATTTGAAGGAATTTTGATCAATTCCAGAGAACCTCCATAGATTTTAAGCGATTTTGTCAGATTTCTTGAAAATTTCAACAAATTTCGAGAGACTTTTACGGATTTGAAGGATTTTTAAAGTATTTTAAGGGGTTTCTGAATATTTCAACTAATTTTAGAAAACTTTCTCGGTTTTCAAGAGATCTAAACATATTTCCACGGACTTCAAGAAATTTCGAAACATTTTTAGTGTTTAGAAGATTTTCACTATTTCTAAACATTTTCGGGGATTTTAAAGAATTCTGAAGGATTTCAAGAGATTTAAAAAATGTCAAGGAATTTCTAAGAATTTTCTAGGATTTCCAAAGATTTCAGGATATTTCTAGTGAACCTTTCCTCTTTTTTATTTTTGTGCAAGGAAACAAATATTGTGCATGCTTTCATATTGTGATTTGATAATAATAAAAAAAAAAAAACGAAAGAAATAAAAAAGAGAAGGAAGGGGATTTGTTTGGTTGCCTTCTCATTTTTCTTTCCTATTTTTTATTTTTGTGCAAAGAAACAAATTTTTTGTTTTTAGGAATTGCAATAGGAGCATTTTGTGGCGTTTGTCCAAATTTGATCGTTGAATTCTTGTTTTGTTTTCAGGAATTCTATACATTAACTTGATTATTGGACGTTAAATGGGATTTTGAATTTGATTTTAATCTAATTTAAAATTCTTAAATTTCAATAATTTAAATTAAATTTGAAGGGATTCTCAGCGATTTCGAAGATTTCCAGAGATTTTAAGATTTTTTGAGGAATTTCGCAAGATTAAAGGATTTCAAAGGTTTATAGGGATTTAAACTTTTTTTTATAAAACTTTAATAAATAGGTTCATTTATTTGAATTCCAGAGAACTTCCATAGATTTTAAGAAATTTCTTCAGATTTAATAAAAATTCCATGGAATTTAAAAGATTTCCAAACGTATCAGGAGATTTTAATGGACTCCAAAGGATTTCAACAAAATTCCGAGATACTGCCACGGATTTTAAGACTTTAAAAAGGATTTTATTTATTTATTAATATATAGTTAAGAATTAAATTATAATAATATTATAATTAAAATTGAAAATATTAACACAGATTTCAAGGAATTTCGAAAATTTTCCAAGGATCTTAGAGAATTTTTACGCTTTTCAAGGGGATCAAGGGATTTCAAAGAATTTTGCAGGATTTTCAAAGATTCCACGGGATTTCTAGTAGACTTTGGGAAATAAATAAAATTTTATTAAATATCAAAGGATTTTAAGGGATTTTAAAGATTTCTACCAATTTTTACATTTTTTCTAGCGAACTTTAATAAATAAGTTTAATCTGAATTACATTCGAGGTCTTTTAAATGATTTATACTTTTTAAATGGATTTTTACGTTTTCCAAAGATTTCAAGGGATTTCTAGTGAATTTCTAGGGATTTCAAGGTATATACAGAAGTTCAATGGATTTAGAAAAATGTTGTAGGATTTTCAAAGGTTTCAAGGGATCTCTGGAAAAAAATGAAATTTCATTGATTTTTCAAGGGATCTTCACGATTCCGTGGATTCAAACGTTTAAATTCGGAAATCTTTGGTTTGAAATTTATTAATTTCTATAGGTTTCGAATTTGACAATGTTTTAGTTTCAAATTTGAATAATAAAAATGCGAGGACAATTTCGCTAATAAATATTTAAAAATTGAAAACTCTCATATTAAAATACTTAATAATCAGTTTTAAATTTATTCAATTCTGATTTAAATATTCTAAATTTGTTGGTTTCAGTTTCACTCAGTTTTGAATTTAATAATTTTTGATATAAATTTCAAAATTTGTTTATTTCAATTTCAAACTTATAAAATTGTCTGGTTATTTGAATTCTTCGAAATCGTAGAATACCAGATTGAAAGACTTGATAGTTGCACAATTTTCAGTTTGCAGAATTTGTTATTAAACAGTTTTTAATTTATTGCTTCCAGAATAAAAACAGAAGAATGCGAAATTAAGAAAATTAATTGAATTCTTTTTTATTTTTGAATTTTCGAAAATATGGAAACTTTCAAACTCAAACTAAAAAAATTCAATTAGAAAGGCTTAAAATAATTGTGCAATTCAAAAATTGGAATTATAGCAATCTTGTTTTACATTCTTTTGTCTTTTTTTTAATCTAGTATATTAATTCGATTCGATTTTTAATTAAAGATTTAAAAAAATTAATCATTTAAAAATGGAAGAAAACTTGATTGGAAGATTTAAAAAATGAATAATAATATTCTAAATGAAGTATTGAAATCTAAATCATTTGAAATTAAAAAGTAAAAAATAAATAATAATTTCTTTAATTTCAAATGGTTACAAATTTTAGAGTTCTGAATTTTCATGTTCAAAGCTAAATTTTCCATTTTTCCCTTTCATAAGTTTTAAGTTTGCAATTAAAACTAAAATGGTTAAATGTCGAAAAGTATAATTGACAATTTGAAAATTTTTAATTTTTGAACGATTTAAATTCACCTAAAATAATTAAAAGTTTAAATGGTTTTAGTATAAAAAAGTTTTAATAACACAATATTCTTGATGGCCAAAATATTGTTCAGTTTTGAATGAAGTTCGGATTCGTTTAATTTTCAAGTTTCTGTAGTAAATTTTCTTTTCATTCCACAAATTTTCTTTTCATTTCCAATTTAAAATTACTTTTTATATTGAACGTTATTTTTAGAATAATTCAATTTTAAAGGTTTATAATTTAAATTTTTAAACCATGAAAATGGCGGTGAATTTATTTTTTGATCTGAAAAAATTGGTCTATTTAAATTTAATGTTAAGTAATAGTTCTTTTATGTCATAACTATTTTAAGTTCTAGAATTTCAGAAGCTTTGACTTTGAAACATTCAATTTACTTTTTTATTTCAAATTGACAAATTTTAATCGCGTCAAATTAAAAAGCTTTCAATCTTGAATTTTCAATTTTTAAATTTAAAATCTTTTAATAATAAATAATAGAATTTAAATTTGTTTGCATTTCACATGATTTAATTTTTAAAATTTTAATCAAAAAATATTCCATTTTTAATATTTTAAAATTGTCCCATTTTCGGAATTTTAATCTTAAATCATTCAGTATCGAGATTCTTCAAATCAAAATAAAATTGTTCTATTTCGAATGCTTTAAATTAGAAATTATACAATTTTAACTCCTTCATAATGAAATTGTCTCTAGTTAAAAAAAATGTCGTCTGAAATTTTTTAATTTTGAGACATTCTGATTAAAAATGTTCAATTCCAAATTTTTTGAATTTCAATTCATTCAAGAAGCAAGTTTAATTCCTTTTCATTCCATTATAAATATCGTCCTTTTTTTAAAATTTTATCTAGTTTAAAATTGTTTGATTTGAAACGTTTGCAATTCAAAATGGTTTAATAATGGACTTTTAAAATGATTATCATTTTCTAACAGGGGTTCTTAACTATTCCAGTTATAGATTAATCATTTTAGTTGAAAATTCACCTCTTTAAATGAAAATTTCACTAATTTGTTGAAAATTTTATTTTTGTTGTGAAAAATTAATTTCTCAAGCAGGAAATCCTTTAGCTAGAAATTTATCTTTTTTAGTTGAAAATTTAATTATTTGGTTGAAAATTAATCTATTTGTAGAAAATTCAAGGACTTTATGAAAAAGCCATTTTTTTGTTGTTAAAAATTCAACTATTTTGTTGGAAATTCGTCTGTTTTGGCTTAAATATCAATTATTACATATTTTGTTCATAATATAATTCATCTCTTTTCTTGAAATTAATCGGCTTGAAGAAAATCCAACAATTTTGTTGAAAAGTCATTTTCTTGTGGTTTCAAGATTCTTCATTTTAATTAAAAATTTATCTCTTTGGAACTTGTAGTGTTACAATAACATTTTGCAACTCTAATGTTACTTAGTTTCAATTTTTAATTTTTTTAAATGAATTCTATATTCTAACAGGAATGATTTTTTATTAAAAAATATATAATTAGAATTGTATATTTATATAACTTATATTCACAAAATATTCCATAAACTATTATAATTATAATTGAAGTTAGATTGTAATTAAGTAAAGATTTTTGTCTAAATGAAATTATATATTCTTGAACATACAATTAAATAATTAGCATATTATTTTCAATACTTAAAAAAGAGCTTCAAAGCATCAACTGGATTTCTTTAAATAATTTACTCGTATCTTCAGTTAAAATTAAAAAATTTAAAAATAATTATAAAAATCGAATAGGGTAGCATCTTTATCATATTATAGCAAAAAGAGTGTTACCATCAAAAGAAACTGTTACCATCATTTGATATTTTTCAGGGCTAGAATTCAACCCCATTGATCCCCTCAGTTTAAGCACCCCTATTGAATCAATAATTCCGAAAAGGGAAACCAGGCGGCAGGAGCTTCCAGTCATTTCTGAAACGTCTACTAAAAGTATGATACGAAATAAATTTTTCAATTTATAAAAATTTCAATATTGTTAGTTACAAATTCATTTCAGCGTTCATTCTTATTTATGGATCTTTGTCAAAAAGTGAAACTTTTGAAACAATGAGATTTTAGAAAACAAAAAATATCCAAACTGCCAAAAATGTATATTTTTTTTTTAATTGAGGGAATATGAAAATTCCTAACTTTAAGATATTAAACTATCATATTAAATTTGTAGTTTCTTCATAATTTTTAATTTTTAGTTTGGTATGAACCAGACTTTTCTATTTATTTTTTCTATTTATCATTTCTAAACGAACTCGTCTAAAATGTTGAAACTTTAATAAATTGTGCTTTATTATGAGCACTTTACTAAAATATTTTTTGAACAAAATTATTTTTTAAAGTAAAGTGACTGAAACCGAAAGTGGTCAACTTTTTGGCAATCATTCTCATAATATGTACAATTATAATCAATTATATTAAGATACTTCATTAAAAAAAATTAGGCAAGACAGTTGATAGAAATGGAAATAAATGTTATATGAATTTCAGATTATAAAATATATTTTTCAAAATCTAAAAAGAAAATTTAAATTTGAAGCATATTTATTTGGTTTAACTTATCGACTGAAGGTGTTTCAAAGCCCACCCTACGAAAGATGGCACCACTATAAGGATTCTCAGATAATCGGATAAACAGAAAAAATGATACATTTCTAATAATTAGTAACCTAAAAATATCAATAATTTCGAACAAAAATCTAATGTTTTCAATCTTTTTTTTTCGAAAGTCTAAATTTTTAAAAGCCGGAATATTAACATTTAAAAATTGTTTACTCTATATTTTGAGAAAAGTTAATAAAAATGGGTCCCTTCAAGAAAAGTTAATTTCCAATTGACAATGTGTAAGAAAAAATTTCTAAAAACCATAAAAAAAGTTTTAAAATAATAAAAACAATTTCTGTTTATTTGTCATTTGAAATTATTAATTTCGTTTAATTTAGTTTAGTTTGGTTAATTTTTGCTATGACAGTGGAAGTTTATAACCAAATAATATACAAATAAAAGTAATTGATTATTATAAGTTCTCATTTTTGAATAATTATGATATTAAACCCGAATAAAAAAATGAATTTTAAATAATTCAAATAATTAAAAAAAACTTAATAAATAAATCAAATATTTTTTTAATAATAGTATATATACTCGGGTGAGCCGATAATAAAATATTTTTTTGAATCAAAAACTAGTGCTAAAAAGTTGCTACATTTTCCCAGGCGGAAATATTATATATAGTTTATATATAGTGTGAAGTATTATATATAATATTCATTTGTTTTATATAAAAAATGTATAAAACAAATGAATATTATATATAATACTTCACACTATATATAAACTATATATAATATTTCCACCTGGGTTATTACAAATACAAATTTCTAATTACTTTTTAAAACAGTAATGACCCTACAGTCTTGCAATAAGGTAAACAAAATTTAAATTTTGAGAATTTAAAAAAATTTCCTTGTGGGTACGAAAATTATGATATTTTGTATGTACTGTTTTTGGTATTAAATACTAATAAAAAATTAAAACTAAAATAATATGAATTTTTTTGAGTTGGGAATTTTTGAATGAAACTTAAGCTTGCTGCTCCAGTGCGAACTAAAGACATGTGATATAAAATAAAACATAATAATTTTAATAAAAATAAACCAGATCTCAAAAAGAGTTATTTTTGCTCATTTGAAAAAATTCTTACTTAGATGAAAGTTATATTTTTTTAATTTCAATTTTTTATTAGCATTTAATACTAAAAACTGAACATAGAAAAATTACCATAATTTTTTTACCTATAGGGAAATTTTTTTAGATTCTGAAAATTAAAAATATTTTTAAAAAATTCTTCACGAAACGATTGCGAGTTTTTCATAATCTCATTTTTTTATTTTTGCAACGAAAAAATTAGAAATTTGTATTTTTATCAACGTTCAAATTTTTTTCTATCACGTACAAACGGGCGCCTCGCACGAAAAAAATCCCTCTCCATTTTCTAGAAAACTTATAATATTTTTTAATCAAACTTTTGTTCTATTCATTTAAAAACAGTCAATAGATAAAGAGCAAATTTTCACTTTTTTTTAAATTGAAAAGTGGATTTTTTATTACCCTCCAAAGTTGAGAAAACCTGCTCCACGAGCGAAAAAAAACTTCCCCTACATTTTTTAAAACCTAGTATTATTTTTTATATCGAACATATTTTATATTGATTCAGAAATTTATTAGATACAAATTAAATTTTTTTTCTTTTTTTTAAATTGAAAATTGGATTTTTTATTACGTCCAAACTTGATAAAACGTGTTCTTCGAACAGAATTTATAAGGAGAATAAACATTGTTTGAACAAATGCAAATTTTTTAAATAATTTGTAAACTGTCTCTTAAATTTCTCAGAACCTAATAATATTTTCCAATCGAACTTTCATGTGTTTAATTCAGCACTGATTTACCTCAAAAGCACTTTTTAATTTTTTTTTTTTAATTAATGATTTGATTTTTGAGGAGGTTTTTTGACTCTCCACTTAGCCATTCTCGATATGGATTTTTTTTTATTTCCGGCCCACCCTAATATGGGCCTTTGCCAAAAAGTTGCAAATTTCGGACAATGATTTTTATTTATAAGACTTTAAAAGAACAACTAAAGTATTCTTTTAAACAATATTTTTTTTATCTAAAATAGATCAAAAATACCAATTTCAGAGATCAAAAATCATATTTGTAGTTGATGACTTTATATAATTGGATTTTTTTTAAAGAATTATTTTTAACCGATAAGTCACGAGTTTCCAAGTATTTTCAAAATAATTTTAAACCCTTTAAAAAATCCCCCCCCCCCCATCTGTAAATCGTGAAAAGTTACTATCCTTATGGATAAATAATATAAAGTTGATGAATGTCAATAGTTTTTTAATAATTGAATAAAATAAATAAAATAATTGAAATAATTTAATAATTTAATAATAAAAATAAAAATTCAATTCTTGTTTAACATATTTATTGATTATTTTAATAATTTTCATTTCTCTGAACAATTTTTGCTCCTTAACATCGTAAAAAGTTATAATTATCTGGAATTAAAGACACAATAGACGAATGTTGAGCGTAATATATTTTTTAAGGGTAATTGGTAATTTTTTAAACAATTTTCATTTGGTTAAACAATTTTTTTCGCTTGTATGTCTTAAAATGTTATTGTTTTCTGCAGTTAATGATATAATAAATGGATGTTGAGAGTAATATTTTTTTCTCAAGGATATTTAGCAGGTTTTGAAACAATTTTCATTTCTTTAAACAATTTCCATTTGGTTGAACAATTTTTTCCCTTTAAATCATGAAAAGTTATTATTTTCTACAATTAATGACACAATTGACAATTATTGACAGTAACGTTTCGCAATTATTTAAACAATTATTATTCATTTACTTGCGCCTTTTCATATGGAAGTTGGAGAAAAGTCCAGGTTTTTCGAATCTTTTACACTATGTGGCTTATTATTATTCATTTTCTGATCGCAGAACGTATACCCGATATGTTTAAACAATAATAATTTATTTATAAATTAAATCAAATTGCTCCAAGTCAATTATAGTCCATTTTTTAAATTATTTCTCTGTTCTTCTTCATTTGTATAATTTAAGAAAGATCTACTTGACAATTATTTTCAGGTTACAGATTCCATTAATCTACGACTGTGATTTTGAAAAAAAAGACTATAAGGAATATAAGACTAAAGGACTATAAATTATTATTTTTTAAACAATATATGGTATAGTTACTCAAGATTAGGAAATGCTGAATAATAAGCGAGATAGTGTGAGAGATTCGACAAAACTAGAGTGAAAAGACGCGAGTAAATTATTATTAATTATTTAAATAATTGCTAAAAATATCCTCAAGAAAAAAACTCTACTTTCAGCATCTGTTAATCGTTTCATTAATTCCAGAAAATAATAACTTTTCAGGCTTTACAGGGAAATAAAATTGTTTAATGAAATAAAAATTGTTTAAATAATTATCAAATATGTTGAAAAAGAAGTACTTCTCTTGAAATTTATCATCTTTATATCATTTATCCCAAAAGATTATAACTTTTCAAGATAATAATAATAATTATTATATTAATAATAGATAATAATTGTTTAAACAATTGTAATTTAGAAACTTAGGATAGAACCTAATTAAAACGACATCTTCCAAGCTAATACTTAAAATTTATTTGAAAAATTACGAATCTATTACGTTTCGAAAACCCAGCTGGTTTCCCTCATCAGATCTGCATAAAAAAAGATTAAAATTATAAAAATTATATAAATAATTGTAAATTATTTAAAAAATGCTTGGTAACTTGTCACTTTTTGATTATAAATAATTCATGTGAACAAAAGGTCAAAAAAATACAGTCTGTAGCACAAATTTGATTAAAAAAACTGCTACTTTGCATTTTTGGTGCATTTTCCGGGCAAAATAAAATGGGATCGCAAGGGTCAAAATCAAAAGTCATTGGCTGAAAATTATTTCTTGAACATTCCTCAAGAGTTGACTACACCTTTATTCACAAAAAATTTATAACAAGTACTTCTTGTTTCCATTTTTTCGAAAACCGTGCTTTTCAAATTTAAAACCACACATTAATTTCAACCCCCCCCCCGGGGGGGGGATACCATAAAAAATGATAAAATTTCTTTTTCCGGAAAACGAACAAGTTAGAGGAGAAAGGATTTATCACCAAAAGTCGAAAATCGAATTTTTGGACCACCCTAGAGGGGGCCCTTCACTCATGTACGTAATTTTGGCAAATTCGCAAAAAATTTCTCCTGAAGATTATCTTTTTAGTTATAAATTTTATTATTTGGTTGAAAATTTAACGATTTTCTTAAAAAGACATCTTTTTTTGCAAATTCAACTGTTTTGTTAAAAATTCGTCTTTTCGAGTTAAAAATTCAACTCTTTTCGTATAATATTAACCTATTGTTTGAAATTCATATTTTATTGCTGATAAGTCAACTAAAACCTTTTTTGGATGAAAAATATTTTTTCTGAAAATTTGTATTTTTAATTTTAAAGTTCATCTTTTTTTAGTAGAAATATTGCATCTTTCTTGGGCAAAAATGCAACTGTTTTGTTGAAAATTCAACTATTTCCTAGAAAATTTACTTTTTCATCAAAATTTGTATTTTTCTGTAGAAAAGTCTATTGAAATCCTTTTGGATGAAAATTCAAATCTCCTTTTGAAAATTTGTCTTTTTGATTTAAAATTTCACCTGTTTAGTAGAATTTTCATTTTTCTTGGACAATGCAACTGTTTGGTTGAAAATTTAACAATCTTCTTAAAAAGTCATACTTTTTCGTTAAAAATTCGACTATTTAGCAGAAAATTAACTTATAGTTTACAATTCTTATTTTGGTGTTGAAAAGTAAACTGGAATCTTCTTTTGACGATAATGTAACTATTTTTTTGAGGTTTTTTTTTAATTCGTGTGTTTTAAAAGAAATATTTCATCTTCCTTGAATAAAAATGCAAATGTTCGTTTGAAAATCCAACTCTTTTTTGAAAATTTGTTTTTCTGATTTCAGAATTCACCGCTTTAGCAGAAATTTCTTTTAGCAGAAAAACATCTTTCTTGGATAAAAATGCAACTGTTTGGTTTAAAATTCAACAATTTTGTTGAAAAGTCATACTTTTTGGTTGAAAATTCTGCTGTTTTGTTGAAAATTTAACTATTTTGTAGAAAATTTACATTTTGGATAAATTTAATATTTTGGTATTGAAGAGAGAACTAAAATCTTTTCTGGATGAAAATTCAACTTTTTTTAAATTTATTTATTTTTTATTAAAAATTCATCTGTTTTAAGAGAAATGTCATCTTTCTTGGATAAAAATGCAACTGTTTGGTTGAAAATAAAAGTATTTTGTTAAAAAGTCATACTTTTGGTTGAAAATTCTACTGTTTTGCTGAAAATTTAACTATTTCGTAGAAAAGTTACTTTTTGTTAAAAATTCATTTTTTGGTGTTAATTTCATCTGTTTTAGTACAAATTTCATCTTTCTTTGGATAAAAATTCAACTATTTGGTAGAGACTTCAACTATTTCGTTAAAAATTCATTTCTTTTGGTAGAAAAAATTCGTCTATTTGGATGAAAAATTCAATTTTGTTCGTAGAAACTTATTTTTCGTTAAAAATTCCATATTTTGATCTTGAAAAGTGAACTGGAATCTTTTCTGGATGAAAATTCAACTATTAAAAAAAAATTGTCTTCTTTTTAATTAAAAATTCATTTGTTTTCAGAGAAATTTCATCATTTTTTGATAGAAATGCAACTTTTTGGTTGAAAATAAAACTATTTTGTTAAAAAGTCATACTTTTGGTTGAAAATTCTACTGTTTTGTTGAAATTTTAACTCTTTCGTAGAAAAGTTACTTTTTGTTTAAAATTCATTTTTTGGTGTTAAAAAATGATCTGAAAGCTTTTCTGGATGAAAGCTGAAATTAAAAAAAAAATTTGTCCTTTTTTTATTAAAAATTCATCTATTTTAGTACAAATTTCATCTTTCTTTGGATAAAAATTCAACTATTTGGTAGAGACTTCAACTATTTCGTTAAAAATTCATTTCTTTTGGTAGAAAAAATTCGTCTTTTTGGATGAAAAATTCAATTTTGTTCGTAGAAACGTATTTTTTGTTAAAAAATTCATATTTTGATATTGAAAAGTCAACTGGAATCTTTTCTGAATGAAAATTCAACTATTTTTTTTTTAATTTTCTTTTTAAATACAAATTCATCTGTTTTAAGAGAAATGTCATCTTTTTTGGATAAAAATGCAAATATTGGGTAGAGAATTCAACAATTTTGTTAAAAAGTCATCCTTTTTGGGTGAAAATTCGTCTTTTTTGATTAAAAATTCAATTTCTTTCGTAGAAACTTATTTCTTGGATAAAAATTCATATTTTGATTGTGATAAGTCAACTAACATCTTTTTTAATAGAAAATTCAACTATTTTTTTCAAATTTATCTTTTTGATTTATAAATTCATCCGCTTTGGTAGAAATTTCTTTTTTTTATTGAAAATGCAACTTTTTGGTGAAAAATTATTCTTCTTTGCTTGAGTATTCAACTATTTTATTTGAAAGATTTGGTTGAATCACTTTGCTAAGAAATCATTTTTTTTTTTTTTAAGAGATATATTTTTAATTGAAAATTCATCTCTTTGGTTGAAAGTTTAACTATTTTGTTGAAAATTAATCTTTTTAACTTGAAAATTCAACTACTTGGGTAAAAGTTAAACTAAATTATTAAAAATTTTTTTTTTTTTTATTGAAGGCTTATTATGTCTTTGGTTAAAAATTTAACTGTTTAGTGGAAAAGTCTTTTTTTTTGGTTTCATGTAACTTTTCCATTTTTGAAGATTGATATGTTTTAGCTGAAAATTCTCCTTTTTTATAAAAGGAAATAATTTTCTTGGTTTAAAATTTCATTTTTGTTGGGTCGAAATGCATCAGTTTCGTGGAAAAAATTTTTTTTGCTGAAGTCATATTTTTTGTTCGTAAATTCTGCTGTTTTGTTGAAAATTTAACTATTTTGTAGAAAAATTACTTTTTGTTTAAAATTCATTTTTTGGTGTTAAAAACTGATCTGAAAGCTTTTCTGGATGAAAGTTAAAAAAAAATTGTCCTTTGTTATTAAAAATTCATCTGTTTTAATACAAATTTCATCTTTCTTTGGATAAAAATTCAACTATTTGGTAGAGACTTCAGCTATTTCGTTGAAAAAGGATTTCTTTGGGTAGAAAAAATTCGTCTTTTTGGATAAAAAATTCAATTTTGTTCGTAGAAACTTATTTGTTGTTGAAAAATTCATATTTTGATCTTGAAAAGTCAACTGGATTCTTTTCTGGATGAAAATTCAACTATTAAAATTTTTTTTTCTACTTTTCAAATAAAAATTCATCTGTTTTAAGAGAAATTTCATCTTTTTGGATAAAAATGCAACTATTGGGTAGAGAATTCAACAATTTTGTTGAAAAGTCATCCTTCTTGGGTAAAAGTTAGTCTTTTTGGATTGAAAATTTCATTTTTTTTTTCGTGGAAACTTATTTCTTGGGTAAAAATTCATATTTTGATCGTGATAAGTGAACTAAAATCTTTTTTAACAGAAAATTCAACTATTTTTTTTTAAATTTATCTTTTTGATTTATAAATTCATCCGCTTTGGTAGAAATTTTTTTTTTCAATGAAAAACGAACTTTTTGGTTAAAAATTATTATTCTTTGCTAAGAAATCATTTTTTTTCAGAGTTATATTTTTAGTTGAAAATTCATCTCTTTGTTTGAAAGTTTAACTATTTTGTTGAAAATTAATCTTTTTCACTTGAAAATTCAACTACTTGGGTAAAAGTTAAACTACATTGTTAAAAATTTATTTTTTTGAGTGAAGGATTATTACGTCTTTGGTTAAAAATTTAACTGTTTAGTGAAAAATTATTATTTTTTTTGTTTAAAATTAATTTTTTAACTGAAAATGTAACTTTTCCATGTTTTGAAGATTGATCTTTTTTAGCTGAAAATTCTCCTTTTTCGGTAAAAAGAAAATAATTTTCTTGGTTTAAAATTTCATTTTTGTTGGATAAAAATGCATCAGTTTCGTGGAAAAATAATTTTTTGCTGAAGTCATATTTTTTGTTTGTAAATTCAATTTTTGTAGAGAAAATTCGTCTTTTGGCTTGAAGGTTCAAAAATTTAGGTAAAATTTTATTTCTTTAGTGAAAAATCATTATTTGTTGAAAATTCGTTTTTTTGGTTTAAAAAAACTTTTTTTTGGTATAAATTTCATGTTTTTTGATTGAAATATAAACTATGAAAATTTTTGGTGGGAATTTATATTTTTAGGTTGAAGATCCAACTATTATGTTAAAAATTTAATTATTTTGTTGAAAATTCAAGTATTTTGTTAAAAAGTCATCTTTTATAGTAGAAAAGACATTTTTTTGTTTACAATAAATTAATAAATTTGAAAATATTAAATTTGGATCTGAAATACTGTTTTATTCCGTTTATAAAAGATTCTATGTTAAAAGTATTTCAAGATTAAGATGCTGGTATTTGAATATTAATGAGCAAGGAAAATGAAAAATTACATAAAAATTACTTACAGAAAGAGTGGGGGGGGGTAGAAATATTTTGTTGCAGTTTGTTCCAGCTTGTTACAAGAGGGAGGGGGGGGGGGGGGCTCAGAGAGGGCCTATAATGCGTTACGTAATTTAAGTACGGCCCCTAATTTGTTGACTATGTCGTCAGGTCTCTTTCGAAAAAAAATCCAGGTGTCAAAAACGATTTGGTGCACTTTTGTGGAAATACACAAATTTTCCTGTCAATCTGGAAAAGGGAGTGGTAACTGCATAATAAAGAGATTATTATGGGACGGGATATGCGGGTAAGGGGAGATCGATTATTGCACAACTAGGTAACAATCGGCGTGCGGACAAAAGATTCGGCAGATCTCTTTATCGTTATACGCTGGGGCACGTGCACCACATAATTCACTATTTATGGTTGACCAGGACCTATTATAGCCTTTACGAGCTACAAGAAACAAGATCGTTTTAAGTACCTATAACTATACATTCAAACAATGTTAATTAATAAGAATAATTAAATGAAGAATAAACATTAATTAATTTTCAATTTTTAATTTCTAGGATTTTGCGAGGGGTAAACCACTCTAAAATCATGATTTTTTAAAATCAAAAATCTGTAGACGGTGTTAAAATAAGAATAGCTTTATTCTGCTTAACGCAGTGTAACTGTCGATAGAATTTTTTTGTTGTTTATAACATAAGCTTCTTATTGCATAAAATGAAATGATTCATATACGAATAAAATCGTTCAAAATCAACGGCTAAGGAAAAAAATCACAAGTTTAGCCGTACGCAACGCGCCGCTAAGAGAAATAATGATGGGATAAGCGTCGAATAAGGAAAAATAGCATTAGATCGCTTACTACACGTGTGAATTTCTCCGAGTCTTACGGCCGATTTCACCAACTCTGATTACGATGTTAATCCTCGATTATTATAATTTAATCAGTACCTTGCGTTCCACCATCTTCTAAAGTATGATTAAAGAGAGTTAATCACTGTTCAACTTAACCTCTCGATTTTGGCCGGTTAACGGAGTTAATCGGCGATTAACGCTGGCTGGCAGAACAGAACCTCAAAATTGAAGTTTCCACTTGAGCATGTTCAGAGCGAATGTGGATAATTTTTATAATAATTTTTATCATATCTACGCTTTTATTTTTATCAATATGTAGATGAAAGAAACTATGAACCCAAAATACCTTTGATGAGGCGGCCGTAAAGTGTAAATTGTGTTCCGATAACCTCACTTTTCTTACCTACAGTTTCTTTCATATCATTGGAAGAGATAATTCGTTTTGAAGAACAATGCGTATGTAAAATATATAAGTTACCGAAATAAGAATTCAGTCGCATAAATTCATTTTGCAGTGCTGAAAATAAATATTTAACCAATTTAACCTCGCAGTGCGCATCATGAAGCTTCCTTCTTGTATGTTTTTCATATATGCATAAAATAATTCTGAGCGTCTTTAATTATTCACTATTAATGCCTTTCTAATTTACATTATTATTTTTTGAACTGAAATAGTGATGGAAATTTGTAACATTATTTTAATATATTACATCCACGCAAAATTATTTCACTTCTTGACAAAAAAGACTTCTGCTGGATGTCACATGACTTGGTTAATGTCGTCAGCTTGTACCGTGCGCGCGCAAGAAACTTAAGCGTTCTTCTTGGAGCGGCCAATCAGAATCGCCGTTACAAGAGAATATCAGAGTTACCACGAAAAGGGTATATGATTAGCTAATCAGAGTTAAAATGTCCATGGTGGAACGCATTACAATTTAATCATGATTAAATCCTCGATTAAAGAATAATCATGATTAGCTAATCATGTATTTAATCAGAGTTGGTGAAATCGGCCCTTACTCTTCGTGACAGTCGGCTAAACTCGGAACACGTCGGGCCAGTGTGTAAACCGTTTGTGTATAACATAGGCATACACGGAAAAAAGTAGATAGTTAGATTCACTTTTACGTATTGTTAACTTGAAGTTTACTTGTTCGCATTGCACGAGAAACAATTCAAATAGTTTTTGATACTGAATGAGATAGTGATCTCAAAATATAAAAAGTCTAAAGTCAGCATTACTACTTCAAATTGTAAAAAGAAAGATTACTAGAACAAGTAGCTTCAATAACTATTTGAAATAGTACATTTGAACATGTAAACTGTATGAATAATTAATTTTCATAGTAAGCAAAGAATTGTGAGTTTGACTTTTGCAAGTGAGTTCGATCTCCTTTTTCGCATTGCTATAAGCACTGCGCGAGATTGTTAGCCTTACTATTTGAAACTAGTAGTCTTGAGCGCGCCAAGGCGCGCGCCTATTAATTTTTTATGTGAAAAAGAATGAGCCAACTACTTATTTTTTCTATGACATTTATATTTAATTAATGTCACAAAATATTTGTATAAAATAATTAGAAGGCACCAAGTATGATGTTTTTACCCTCCAATAAGGAGCTCCTTTTCATTTTTTTCTCTGTTGCAGGAGTAATAAATAGATTTCTCATCATTTGTTTGTAGGTAAATTCTGCCATCTTTATCAGCCGGAAAGGATTGTGAATATAAGCATAATTCAATTTATTGTAATTTACTCTTCAAATTTGTTTAACACTTAATTTATTTGTAAATTATATTGCCGTAATGAAATTTTTCATTTTACATATTAAAAGAAATATTATTTATAAAATAAATTGTGAATTGTTCGTTATAGCATGTATATGAGTATATGAATTTCAATTTCAATTACGAATAATATTAATTTTTATTATTATATAAGTTGTACAAAATTGAAGAAAATGAATGATACATAGAATAATGGCAGTAATTACCAATCTTTCAGTTTTTAAGAAATATCATAACAAATTTTTAAGTTGTCTATTTGCTCGGCAATTATTGTCTTTGCTCAATAGTAATCCATTTGCCACTGATATTTTATTATGCATTGAGAGATGTAGTGAATTTTTTGCATAAAAAATTAATTTTCTAATTTTTATCGTAAATGCTGCAAGTTATTGCGAAAAAGTAGAATGTATTTTAGTATAACTTTTTTATACTTGAACATTTTTATCGAATCTGTTGTTGTTTACGTAAAAATAAGTAAATTCTTTTATTATAAAAAGAAAATTATACTGTCTATAGAACTTTCCAGGCCTTTATAAACGTTACAGTCTCTTTCTTATTAAAAGCTGAAATAAACAAAGAAATTTCAAAAAAATATAATTTTTTCCCTTCTGCGGAAATCTGTTTTTAAGTTTTTTTAAAATAATTTATTTTGACATATCGCATAATTTAACCAAGAAAAATATTTTCTACCTGATATATTCTGCGATTGTACTCATTGTTTTCATCTAATAGTTTAATTTTTTTATTAGTAGATAACTAACATCACATCCATTGCTCAAAATACGTAGTTAGTTTATTTCAAATGTTTGGTTAAAAATTTATGTACATATTTCCTTCAAAATTCTTCTTCTCTGATAGAAAATTAATCTTCTTGTTTAAAAATTCATCTTTTTGATTGAAAATTTGAATATTTAGTTAAACATTTAACAGTTTTGTGGAAAGCCAATGTTTTTGGCTCAAAAAATCAACATTTTTTCTGACATTTTTTTTATTGTTTGAAAAATCTTTCTTGGTTGATAAATTCGTGTTTTTGAGTTGAAAATAGTGTCTTTAGTGTATTTTCTTTGAAATAGTAGCAAAACAGCGTCATCGCTTTAAAAAAAAAGTGTCAATAGTGTGTTGAGCCCGAGACCTGGATTTGCAATTTATTATTCTAAAGGCTGCCACTGCTCTAATTTTTTTTTAAAAAGTGACCTATTTGAACCGAAAAAAGCAGAAAAAAGTGCACTACAAAAAACGTCGAATTAACAATTATTCGAAGGTATTGTATTTTGAATGCGATGTTGTTGAAAAACAGATTTCCAGAGAATATCTCGTGAGTGTGAAGCAATAATTTTTAATTCGACGTTTTTTGGAACAAGGCTAATTTCTAATCCAAAAAGTGACTAAAAGCCAATATGTGCATCAAAATGAATGAAACAAAAACTGAAAATTTTAAAAAAATTGATTGAATTTAATTGAACAGAATTGATTTAATTTAAAAGAATTCAGGTGAATTAAAAAAATTGGAAAGAGATAATAAAAGAATTCTGAATGAATTAGTAATTATTCAGGGTGACTTTCAAATGAATTCAAATTAATTGCAAAACATATTTGAAAATCTCTTCAAATCTGTGAAAACCTACAAAATCCCCCACTTCTTGTGAATAAATTCTTTAAAATACATTAAAATATTATAAAATCCCGTGAAGTTGAATAAAATTTTATAATATTTTTTCGAATCCTTGAAAATTTATTAAAATATCTTGAGAGCTTTTAAAATCCATTAAAATCATTAAAATATTTGGAAATCTCATGAAATTCATTTAAATATTTTAAAATATATTGAAACCTTGCAGGTCCTATGAAATAGTTTCATATATTCCGAAGTTCTACAAAATTCCTGAAAACTCCAGAAAAAATTTTTATTTCTCTTAAAGATATTAAAAGCCTTTAAAATTCCTTTTAAAATTATTAATATCTTGAAAGTGCATTAAAATCTTTAAAAACATTTTAAGATGTTTTAAATCCTTTCAAATATTTCAAAATGTCTCGAAACTTTTTAAGGATCTTGAAAATTCCTTGGAATTACAAACAGAAAAATCTTAAATCTTTAAAATCCTTTCAAATTATTGAAATCAATTTAAAAAAATTCTTGGATTCTTGGATTTTTTAGGCTTCCTTAATCTGCGGTCACCCTGGTTTCATTAAGATATATATATTACAAGGGTTTCCACAAAACTTCATTTTCAAAATTCCCTGGCCATCAATAAGACCAAAATTCTGAACTTGTAACTTTATTTACATATAGAATCTTTTATAATAGCATTAAAACAAATTTGAATTTATACATTTTCGAGTTATAGGCTGCCACAGCCTAAATTTTTTTGAAAAAATTTAAAGAGTTTAAATTTAAAGGATTGACCAAAAGCGATTAATTCCCTACCCAAAAAGTGACTAACAGTGACTAATGAGGATTAATAATGTAACTAATGTCCTTTTGAATTAAAAAGAATTTCAAAGAACACGATGAAATTTATAAAAATTCCAGGTATATTTTAACGAATTCAAGATAATTTCATAAGACTTTAAAACAATTCAACTTAAATTCAGGAAGATTGAAAAAAAAAATTTCCTTAATTTCAGTTAAAGTGTAGTGAATTTAGTGAAATTTAAGAGAAATGAAAAATATGAAAAAATGGATTGAATTCAGTAAGTTTAAAATGAGTTCAGGAAAATTCTAGAAAATTTAAAAGAATTTGATAAAGTGCCGACTTCCAGATGAATTAAACAAAAACTAAAAAGAAATAAAAAAATACATTGACTTCAGTAGAATTAAATGAGTTTTAAAGCATTCACGTGAATTAAAAAAAATCCAAAAAATTCTGCAGAATTCAAAAGAATTTATAAAAATTCAGGGTGAATTCGAAATGAAATCTCGTGCAATTCCTATAAATCTGAGAATACTTTTTAAAATCCTTGATATTTATTCAAAAACCTAGAAAGCTTTTAAAATCCTTATAAAACAGAGAAATCCTCAGAAATTTTATAAAATTCCTTGGAATCTTTTAAAATATGATGAGATATTAAATTTATACAAATATTTTCATATTAATTTAAAATTTTAATTATAAATTACTTTTTGATCTTTTAAAATTCCCTAAAATATTTCAAATTCTTTGAAAGCTCTCGAAATCACTTGAAACTTTTTAAGTTCTTGAAAATCCCTTGAAATTTTTAAAAATACCCTTAGATATTTCAAATCCTATTAAATCTTTTGAAATGCCTTGAAATGTATTAAAGCTCTTAGGAATTCCATTGGGTTTTAAAAATACCTTAAATATTTCAAATTGTTTGAATTAATTGAAAATTCCTTGGAATCTTTTAAGATATCCTTAAATATTTCAAATTCTTTGAAATCTTTGATAATACTTTGAAATATTTGAAAATCTTTCTTATAACTTGCTTATCAGTAAAACAACAGATTTTCGCTTCTCACTCTATAAGACAGACCGCGCACTGACATTTTACAAAATTAAATAAATGATCGGAAACTATTTTATAATGTTTTCTCTTTTGTCATAATATTAGTTGATATAATTATTATAAATGAGCATAGTGAATAACTCTACTTTATACTTCAATACTGTTTTTTTTTGTTTTGTAAAAAATTTTCAGAATTTAAAAATATTCTGAAGAATTATATATAAAAAGAATACTTTTTTTTACATTATTTCTACTATGGAATTTTCTGCTTATGATATTTTTAATTTCTTATAACACTAAAATTGATTAGGATCGTACTTGATTAAGCCACCTAGGTTCAAATATTATATTATTTGGAAGAATTTTTTTTTAGTAGAATAATACATTGTTTTCGACATATCATTTTTTGAACCAATAATCAAAAAATAATTTGTAATAAAATTTGAGTTCAAATTAATTTCCAATTTTAACGTAGTAATAATTTTTTCAACCTTTTCACATTGATATTTGTAGAAATTACTACTATTTCATGAAAAAAAAAATATTTTCTAATTTTTTTCTTCAGATTTTCAACAACAATAAAATCTACCATACTACTATGAAATCGCGATCTTTGGTATTACAGGGATCACAGCGTAAAAGGAGTTCAAAAAAGGGGAAATAGGGTGGTTTTCGCACGAAAAAGGGGAAAATAGGGGAAAGATTAAACATTGATTTTCATATGTCGAAAAGAACAAACAACCTTTTCTTAAGAAATGTTACATTTTTAAATAACTTTTAATGATTTTTCAATGATTTATGTCATTAAAGATTTATTTTTAAAAACTGGACATACTTAGATCGTTGGAAACCCATCCAGAGTGAAATAAAAAAGTCCGGGAAAAAATAACATTAGTTAAATACACAATTTTGATATATGTTTGACATCGTTCTCATAAATATTTCTTTCCAAGATTTGTCATTTCATCCTTACTATAATTAATACTTTTAATTTAAATTTAAAACAATTGAAATCGGTTAATATCTTCTGTTCTCTTTCTTAAATTTACAATTAAACAATTTTTTTTAATTAAAAAAAAAATTTGCCTTATTGAAAATTTTTGGAAAATATACAAAAACATGTTTTTTGGATTGATTTGAACCTGAAATTGAGTCACCTTGAACCAAAGAAACATGTTATTATTTTTTATCCACGGGAAACATTTTTTTCGTGGTGTTTATAACGTTCGAAAATCGCAAAAAAAGATATGAAATCCCAAAAATCCTAATTCACGACAAACATTTTTTTCCGAAAAATAAAAATATGTTTCTTTGGTTCAAGCTGAATAAATTTCAGTTTCGAAATATTCAACTTTTTTTTAAATGTGTGCATATGACTCAATCCAAAAAAAAACATGTTTTTGCACATTTTCAAAAAAATTGTAACTGAGCAAGAAATTTATTTTTAACTTTCGCAATTTTAAAATTTTAACGAGTAAGATAATTTTTGAACAAAATAGTTGAATTGTTGAATTAAGAACAAAAGTGTTTAATCAAAAATCGATAAGTTATGTTTTCCTTTCAAAAAATTAATTTTCAATTGAAAAAACTGAATTTTCTCCCAAATTGTTGAATTTTCTACAATGCAGTTGATTTTTCAACACGAAAATATGAATTAATAATGAAGAACTTAATTTCCAACCAAACATTATAATTGTTAGTTAAAAAACCTACTTTTTAACAAACAAGAAAAAAAATTAACTAAAATAATGAATTTTTAACTAAGAAATGAATTTTTAACAAAGTTGTTAAAAAATCACCAAACTATTGAATTTTCCAGAGAAAATTCAAATTTTCTACAAAACAGTTGAATCTTTAACCCAAAAACACGAATTTTCAACAAGAGTTGAGTTTTCAACCAAAAAAGATTTTTTAGCCAATGAAGAAAAAAAATTTTATTCAAAATGTCGAATTTTAAAGCAAGAAGATTATTTTCCTACAAAAAAAGGACGAATTTTTAACAGATTACATACATTTTCAACCAAATATTTGAATTTTCAAAATAAAAAAGATCAACTTTGAACCAAAAATGAAATTGCTACATTTTCATTTCAAGAAAGTAATTTTCTTAAGAAAGCCAATTTTCTACCTATTTATTGAATTTTCGTGCCAAAAAAGTACTTTCTATAATACACTCGAATTTTTAACTCAAAAATATAAGCTTTCAATACAAAAAATAATTTTCAATCAAAAATTGCAATTTGCAGTTTGAAAAAGTGCATTTTTAACAAAGTACTTTTTTCAACCAAAAAGACAGCTTTTCAACCAAATAAATATATTTTCAACCAAATAGTTACATTTTTAACCAACTTTCTGCCAAAAAATATAACTTTTGAACGAAATTTGAACATGCAACCAAATAGTTGAATTTCCAACTAAAAAAGATCAATTTTCAAACACAAATGGAATAGTTCAATTGTAAGTTTAAAAAAATTAATTTTCAACAAAAAAAAGTTTCAACAATAGTTAGATTTTCAAGTAAAAATTTAAAAAAATTAAAAATTGCTCAAGTTAGAACATTTAAAATTGCAGTTGATGAGTTTGGAATATTCCATTTTTTAATTAGGTATTTAACTTTGTACATTTCAACTAAAATGTATTAATCTTCTAATACTTATTTAAAAAATAATATATATTCTGTAACTCCAATTTTATATTGAATATCTTCTGTCGGCCGTTTTCACATTTTCAACTTGCTTTAAAATGTTTCATCTTCAAATTTGTTTAAGAGTATTTATTTTTAATGGTCTGAACTTGGAACGTGTACCTTCTTTATTGATAAATAATTTATTTAAGTGCTATAATTGCTTTAATTATTATTCAATAATGTGTACCATTTCAAATATCGTATATTTAAAGAGAAAAGGGGAAAAGGGGGAAGGTTTTTGAGAACAGGGGGAAAAAGGGGAATTTCAAGAAAAAAGGGGAAACTAAGAAAAACAGGGGAAGACTGTGCACCCTGATATCAATTTCTCGGAACCGAATATTTTTTGTTTGTTTTAAACAGTTTTTATTCTAATTCAGCATCCCCATATCTCATGAGAAAAATGTTATTTGTGCAAAAAATTTAAATTAAATTTATATTAAGTTATGTGGGCATGGGGGGGGGGGTATTTTTAACTCGAGTACGTAACATTTTCAATCTTTCTCTAAAAAAGAACTGACAAAAATGTAAGATTTATTGATGTAAAATTTTAATATAACATTTTCAGTTAAAATAATTAATTTTCAATTAAGGAAAAGTGAATTTTCAACAAAATAGTTAAATTTTCAAACAAACTGATAAATCTTTGATAAAAAAAAATGATTCATCAACACAAAGTGTAATAGTTGATATTTTCACCAAACAATATTTTCATTTTCAATCAAAAAACTGCTTAACCAAAAAATACGAATTTTCGACGTAAGAGTTGAATTTTTAACAAAGAAAGATTGTTAAATTAGCGAAGAAAAAAAATATTATCGAAAATGTTGAGTTTTAAAGTCATAAAGACGAATTTAAAAAAAAGGGTTGAATTTACAACACAAAAATATGCATTTTCTATCAAAAAAATTGAATTTTTTATTCAAAAAGACAAGTTTTTAATAAAATAAGTGAATTTTCAACTGAAAAAAATCAATTTTATAACAAAAATGGAACAGCTACATTTTTAGTAGAAAAAAGAATTTAAAAAAAAAATGTGTTAAATTTTTAACAAAGGGAATAAAATTTTAACTAGAATGATACATCTACAATGAAAAAAATAAATATGTAATCAAATAGTTGAATTTACATCCCAGAAGATGAATTTTCTACCAAAAAAGACAAATTTTCAACAAAATAGATGAATTTTTAACTAAAAAAAGATAAATTTTCACAAAAAATGGAATGGTTTAATTTTCAATCAGGAAAATAAGTTTTTAAGCAAATAAAATAATTTTTCAACAAAATAGTTAAATTTTCAATGAAAAAAACTGATTTTTGACAAAAGAAATGAAATTTTAACCAAAAAGATTAATTTTCTACCAGAAAAAAATAATTTTTAACCAAATACATGAATTTTCAACCGAAAAGGTTAATTTTTCACCGAAAAAGGACAATTTTTTTAACAAAATAGATGAATTTACAACTAAAAAAGTTAAGTCTTTAACGAAGAATAAAATAGTTTATTTTCAGTGAAAGAAATAAGCTTTTGTGTAAATAAACTAAATTTTCAACGAAAAAGTTAAATTTTCAACCAAACAAATAAATTTTCTAACAAAAAGATGAAATGTCTATTAAAAAAAATTTCGACAAAAACTTTAGTTACATTTTTAATTACAAAAAGTAATTTTTATTTTTAAAAAACTAATTTTTAACGACATAAAGGAATTTTCAACCAAAATGTTTAATTTTCTACCAAAAAAGAATAATTTTCAACAAAGTACATAAATTTTCAACCAAATATTTCATCTTTTAATGGAATTTTTAACCTAATAGTTGAATTTTCAAGTAAAAGTGAATTAGTCACCAAGAAGATTAACATTCTACCACAAAATACAAAGTTTCAACAAAATACGGAAATTTTTTAAACAAATAGATGAATTTTCAACTAAAGCAGATTGATGCTCAACCAAACATTAAATGGTTAAGTTTTCAGTTAAAAAAATTAATCTTCAATACAAAATAAAATTTCAAGCCAAAGAAATGAAGTTTGAACCTAGAAGATTAATTTTTTTACCAAAAAGAGATTAATTTTCAACGAAATATATGCATTTTCATCCAAAAAGGTAAATTAGTTACCAAGAAGATTAATTTCCTACCGTTTTGAAACGATTCAGAAATAATAAAAACTTATAAGATATTTTAGGAATTTTGATTTCAAAAGATTTCCCTAAATTTCGAAAAAAAGTAGAAGATTTTAAAGAAAAATGTTTCAATTTGGAATGAATAAAAAATCCAAAAAAATCGATTAAATTCAAGAAATATTTAGAAGATTTTAAGAGATTGAAAAATAATTTCAAACTGTAAAAGATTTTAAAAAATTCAGATTTTTTTTAACGATTTCAAACCAAAACTTTAGAAGGTTTGAAAGAATTTTGAGAGGTTTCAAGTGAATAAACAAATTTTCTTAAAATTCCTAGGCAAATTTTGAAGATTTTAAGGCAATTTCTTTACATTTTGAATGATTTTTCAAAATTTCAAGAAAAATTCGAGTTAGCTAAAAATATTTTAAGGAATTTGAGAGGTTTTAAATATTCGCTGATTTGAGAGTGGTTTACCCCTCGGGATTTTGCAGACTTGGATCGAAACATTTAGGGGCCGTCCATAAATTACGGTACAAATTTTGGGCTATTTTTACGCCCCCTCCACGCCCCTCCTGGCCCCTCTCGTTAACGATCGTAGTGTTGTCTGCCCTCCTTTTAAAAGTAACATGGCCCAAAATTCTTTCGAAACAGGGGAAACAGGGTGATTTTTCATGAAAGTTGGGGAATAACAGGGGAATAAATTCTTTTAAATAAAATTAGGGCAGATACCATATTGGATTCAATATAAAACGCTTTGAATTCCTAAGCGATTTCGAATAAAACTGTATTGAATTTGCAACATAATTGATGAATTTTCAACCAGAAGAGAAGAATTTTTAATAAATTGTTTGAACTATTAAGTAAATAGTTAAATTTTCAAGCCAAAGAGACGAATTTTTTTGAAGACAGTTGAATTATCAACCAAAAGTTTTATTTTAAACAAAGAAAGATTACTTTTCTACCATAAAGAATTAATTTGCAATCGAAAAAAAACGAATTTTTAACGAAAGAGTTGAATTTTCAAACAAGGAAGATAAATTTTTTACCAAAAGGCAATTTTTCATCCAGTTGAATAAAACGAAAAAAAACTAGTCTTGATAAAATAGTCGAGTCATCCACCAAATAGATGAATTTTCAATAAAAAAGACGAATTTTTAACCAAATTATTGAATTCTCTACCAAAAAGATTAATTTTCAACAAAAAAGATTAATTTTCTGACTAAAAAGATAATAATGCAAAAAATAAAGGATTTTTCTACAAAATAGTTCATTGTTAAACTGATGAAGAATAAATTTCTAACGAAAAATGAAATTGTTAAATTTTCAAATAAAAAAATTAATTTTTAACCACAAAAAAAATGTCAACTTAAGAGTTGAATCTCGACAAAATCAATTTTTAACAAAGTAGTTCAACTTTCAACCATGTAGTTGAATTTTCAACCAAAAAAGATGAAATTTGAAAGAAACAGTTGAATTTTTAACGAAAAAGAAAGAATTTTCTACAAAAAAATGAATTTTCAACCAGTTGAATTCAACGAAAAAAAAATTTTTTACAGAATAGTTGAATCCTCAACCAAAATGATGAATTTCCAATAAAAAAGATAATTTTTAAAAAACATTATTGAATCCCCAACCAAAAAGATGAATTTCCAACAAAGAAGATGAATTTATTTAACAGAAAGACAAATTTGCAAGAAAATACATGCATTATAATAATAATACATGAAAATAATGCACTTCGAACCAAAAATGAAATGGTTAGATAAACAAATTAATTTTTCAACAAAAAAAAAAAAAACAAATAAATTTTCAACTAAGGAGGTGAATCTTAAAAAAAATTTTTTTATCAAAGTAGTTCAACTTCCAACCAAGTATAGTCGAATTTTCAACCAAAAAAGATGTTTTTTAATCAAACAGTTAAATTTTCAACCGAAATGATGAATTTTTCACCAAAAAATTAATGTTCAACCAAGAAAAAACGATTCTTCAACAAAATAGTTGAATCTTAAACCATTAAATTAGTTTTTAAGAAATTAGTTCAACTTTCATCCAAGTATAGTGGAATTTTCAACAAAAAAGATGAATTTCCAACGAAATTTTTAATAGTCGGATTTTAAACTAAAAACGATCAATTTTTAACCAAAAATGAAATAAATAAATTTCTAACAGGATATTTTAATTGTCAACCAAATAGTTGAATTTTCTTATGAAAACGATCAATTTTCAACCAAAAATGGAATAGCACAATTTTCTGTTAAAAAAATTAATTTGCTACCAAAAAAAAAGAATTTTTAACAAAATAGTTAAATCTTCAAAAAATTAAATTAAATTTTATTAAGGAAGTTCAACTTTAAACAAAGTAGATGAATTTTCAACAATCAATTTTCAGCAAAAAATGGAATAGTTATATTTTCATGTAAAATAATTAATTTTTAATCAAGAAAAAGGAATGACCAACAAAATAGTTGAATTCTCAACTAAAGAAATGAATTTTTAAAAAAGTATCCATCTTTAAACAAATTAGTTGAATTGGCAACCAAAAAATATAAATTCATAAAGAAAAATGTAATATTTCAATCGAAAAAGATTTCAATTTTAATTCAAAAACAATTTAATTCAACCAAAAAGACGAATTTTCAATAAAATAGTCGAATCTTAAACCATTAAATTAATTTCTAAGAAATTAGTTCAATTTTCATCCAAGTAGTGGAATTTTCAACAAAAAAGATGAATTTCCAACGAAATGTTTAATAGTTGGATTTTAAACTAAAAACGATCAATTCTTAACCAAAAATGAAATAAATAAATTTCTAACAGGATATTTTAATTTTCAACCGAATAGTTGAATTTGCATTTGAAAACGATCAATTTTCAAGCAAAACTGGAATAGTACAATTTTCAGTTAAAAAATTAATTTGCTACAAACAAAAAAAAATGTTCAAGAAAATAGTTCAATCTTCAAAAAATAAAATTAATTTTATCAAGGATGTTCAACTTTCGACCAAGTAGATGAATTTTCAAGGATCGATTTTCAGCAAAAAATGGAATAGTTATATTTTCATGTAAAATAATTAATTTTTAGTCAAGAAAAAAAGAATGACAAACAGAATAGTTGAATTCTCAACTAAAGGAATGAATTTTTAAAAAAGTATCTATCTTTAAACAAGTTAGTTGATTTGGCAACCAAAAAATATAAATTCATAAAGAAAAATGTAATAGTTCAACCGAAAAAGATTTCAATCTTAATTCAAAAACAATTTAATTCAACCAAAAAGACGAATTTTCAATAAAATAGTCGAATCTTAAAAAATTAAATTAATTTCTAAGAAATTAGTTCAATTTTCATCCAAGTAGTGGAATTTTCAACAAAAAATATGAATTTCCAGCGAAATGTTGATTAGTTGGATTTTAAACTAAAAACGATCAATTCTTAACCAAAAATGAAATAAATTTCAAACAGGATAGTTTAATTGTCAACCAAATAGTTGAATTTTCATTTGAAAACGATCAATTTTCAACCAAAAATGGAATAGTACAATTTTTAGTTACAAAAAATAATTTGCTACAAAAAAAAGAATTTCCAAAGAAATAGTTAAATCTTCAAAAAATAAAATTAATTTTTATCAAGGAAGTTCAACTTTCAACAAAGTAGATGAATTTTCAACAATCAGTTTCATCAAAAAATGGAATAGTTATATTTTCATGTAAAATAATTAATTTTTAATCAAGAAAAAAAGAATGTGCAACAAAATAGTTAAATTCTCAAGTAAAGAAATTAATTTCTAAAAAAGTATTCATCTTTAAACAAGTTAGTTGAATTGTCAACCAAAAAAGATAAATTCGTAAAAAAATGTAAAGTTCAACCGAAAAAGATTTTAATTTTAATTCAAAGACAATTTAATTCAACCAAAAAAGACGAATTTTCAATAAAATAGTTAAATCCTCAACCAAAATAAACTAATTTTTGACCAAACAGTTGCATTTTACCAAAATAGATTAAATTACTATCAAAAGAGATGAATTTCCAAGACGAGAGTTAAATGTTCTAATAAGAAAGATTTTTCTGTCATAAATAAAAAAAAAGTAGTCCAAAAAGTTGAATTTTTAACAAAAAAATTCATTTTCAACCAAATAGTTTAATCGTTTACCAAAATAGTTTAATTTTTAATAAAAAAAGACAATTTTTAATAAAACACTTGAATTTTCAACCAAAAACATGACTTTGTAACAAAATTGTTAGAATTGCAACCAAATAATACAATTTTTAGCCAAAAATTTGGATTTTCTCATTGAGTTCTATTAATCCGGTTCACATTTAGGCTAAAAAAACAAGATAATGGGAAATTTTTTGAATACAGAGGAAAAAAGAGAAATTCTTCAAAAAGAGGGGAAAAGTGAAATAGAGGAAAGAGTATGAAGTCTGTATATGTTTTTCTTGTCAAATAAAATCAATAATTTTCATTTTTGCATGCATTTCAGAAAATTGTTATTCACATTTATATATTCTATGTGTGATGTCACATTCAGCGATAATCCCTTCCCCATCACGTCAAAAATCGGCAAGAAAACTGTTACTCCCCCCCCCCCCCCGTGGCAGTGTTTTAAGTTTTTTTTTGAATATTCAATCACTTATTTATTATAATGTAAACAAGAAAAAAATGAGTTAGATCACATTTCAGGTTTCATTTTAAAATAATGTGAAAGAATCGATATTGGCAAAGACTTTTATTACTAGGTTAAACTTGTTTCAGGCTGACAGCTTTTATCAATATTAGAGGTCTAGAGACTCTGAAGTATGATTGATTTAAATTATTAAAGTAGTTTTAAATTCCTTGTTCCTGAAAGTACAACTTTAGCATCGATATTATTATAATAAATTAGAAATTGGTTCATAAACTATATTCAAGGTTTTGAAAATTATAAAACGACGTTTTAAACTGTTTTAAAGTTGTAATTTTTTTTTGGGGTTCAAATTTTCAATTTTTTGGGTTTTGTAGTCCGGACTAGAAACATTGATAGTTTCAGTGGGGTGTCGGTCTGTCCATTGTACTTTTTTCCAAGAAGAGCAAATGAGGGAAACTTTCAACTCACAACTCACAACTCACAACTCACAACTCACAACTCACAACT
>CAKNYM010050782.1:177521-222723 GCA_932195095.1 Andricus curvator | reverse complement strand
TCAGTGGGGTGTCCGTCTGTCCATTGTACTTTTTTCCAAGAAGAGCAAATGAGGGAAATTTTCAACGCACAACTCACAACTCACAACGCACAACTAAAACTCACAACTCACAACTGTCAACTCACAAGGCAAGGAGAAGTAGCGGAAATCTGAGGAGGTCAAATAGGGGAAATTAGGAGAAGTGAGAGAGAGGAAGCAGAGGAATTAAGGGGAAATGGAGAGAGGGAAAGTAAGGGTTATTAGGGGATATGAGTAGTTTCAGATTCCTTCTTACAGAAATTACAACTTTAGCATTGAAATCATTATACAAACTTAGAAATTGGTTAAAAAACTATATTCAATTAAGGGTTTGCAAATTATAAAACGACGTTTTAAACTGTTTTAAAGTTGTAATTTTTTTTGGGCTTCAAATTTTCAATTTTTTGGGTTTTATAGCTTGAAGCAGAAACCATTATAGTTTCAGTGGGGTGTCCGTCTGTCCATTGTACTTTTTCCCAAGAAGAGCAAATGAGGGAAACTTCCAACTCACAACTCACAACTCTCAACTCTCAACTCACAAGGCAATGGGAAGTAGCGGAAATGTGAGGAGGTGAAATAGGGGAAATTAGGAGAAGTGAG
The DNA here is from genome assembly GCA_932195095.1 of Andricus curvator. Lineage (NCBI taxonomy): Eukaryota > Metazoa > Arthropoda > Insecta > Hymenoptera > Cynipidae > Andricus > Andricus curvator. Next base: position 222,105 of record CAKNYM010050782.1, on the reverse strand, counting down.
GGAGGGGAAGCAGAGGATGTAAGGGGCAATGGAGAGAGGCGCAGTAAGGGTTGTTAGGGGAAATAAGCAGTTTTAGATTCCTTGTTACTGAAAGTACAACTTTAGCATCGAAATTATTATAATAAATTAGCAATTGGTTCAAAAACTATATTCAAGGTTTTGAAAATTATAAAACGACGTTTTAAACTGTTTTAAAGTTGCAATTTTTTTTGCGGCTTCAAATTGTCAATTTTTGGGTTTTGTAGTCCGGAGCAGAAACCTTTATAGTTTCAGTGGGGTGTCCGTCTGTCCATTGTACTTTTTTCCAAGAAGAGCATGTGAGGGAAACTTCCAACTCACAACACACAACTCTCAGCTCACAACTCACAACTCTCCACTCACAAGGCAAGGAGAAGTAGCGGAAATGTGGGGAGGTGAAATAGGGTAAATGAGGAAGGGGAATTGGGAGAAGTGAGGGAGGGGAAGAAGAGGAAGTAAGGGGAAATGGAGAGAGGGGCAGTAAAGGGCGTTAGGGGAAATGAGAATAGGGAAAGTAGGAGAAGTAAGAGAAGCGGAACTAGGGGAAGTGAGGGAAAATTAGGGAGATAGGGGAAGTAAGAAGAAATGTTGTGAAGTGAATAGACGGGGAAGTAGATGAGGAAGAAGTTGGGTAGGAAGGGGAAGCGAAAGTTGAAGTGTGGGAAGGAGAAATAGGGGGAGAGGAGCATTAGGGTAATATAGGGTGAGTAGGGGAGGGAAATTATGGGAGGGGAGGTTTGAACAACTTATTTACGTCTTAATGAACTACAAAACCCTTTTTTTGGCTCAAGACGCCTAATTTGACTAATTTTTTATAGTATAAATTGGTTAATTTAAAATACCCTGAAATTTAAGAATGCTTTATTTCGCAAGAAAGTTTAAAATTGCTTAATATTGAAGACATAATTTAAAACTGTTTTCTCATTGTTATTCAAGGATATTAATTTTTAGTCGCCAAAGAACTATAGCTGCCTCGAGAGACTCTATTACAAGGTATTTTAAAATATAATATTAATAAAGTCACTCGATGTAGAAAATGAGTATAGAGTCATCACCTTTTGTCATGCGCAAATGTGTGACAATGAAATAGTCTTCGAACGGGTTTGCCTGAGAGAGGTATTGCTCTCTAAATTTAGTGAATTTCGATCATTTAGACGGTAAGCATTTTAATTTAGTTTAAATATTCATGCAAAAATGTCCAAAAGCACAAAATCAATCCTACCTATACTAAAAAAAAGGAAAAGATTATAAAAATCCGAGTGGGAGACGCGTGAAACGGAAAACCTTGGATACTAATGAGCCCGCGTGGAGAGCTTCACTCAGTGGATGTGTTTAGAGTGAAGAGTGTGTATTTTACCATGAAATCATCAGTCAGTTTGCGTATTCTTATGTCATCTATATCCCATGATGACTTTATGAAGCTCTTAGCCCAGAGCGATTGCTACTTTTTTTCTAATATTTTTTATATTCTCACTTTTCTCATATGATTGCGACATCACGCATGGAAAATATAAATGTGAATAACAATTTTTTGAAATGGTTAAAAAATTTAAAATTATTGATTTTCTTTTACAAATATAGCATCTAAATACAAACTTCACACTTTTCCCTATTCCCCTTCTTTCCCCTTTTATTAGGAAATTCCTCTTTTTTCCCCTTTTCCCGCTTTTTAGCTTAAATGCAAACTGAATTAATAGAACCCAATAAAAAACTACTATTTTTCGTTAAAAGTTAATTCTTTTTAATTCAAAACTCTACTTTTATATTTTTGATTCAGAAATCATCTCTTTTGGTTCAAAATTTTATTATTTGGTTGAAAATTTAACAACCTTGTTCAAGTCATTCTTTTTTATTTAAAATTCAAGTATTTTGTTCAGAATTTGTCTTTTTGGATTAAAAATTTAACTGTTTTCGTAGAAAATACAACTATTTGATTGAAAATGAACGTTTTTAGTTAAAATTAAAGTGTTTTGTAGAAAATTGGTCTTGTTGGCTTAAAACTTCAACATTTCGGATTAATTTATGTTTGTGCTTGAAAAATCTTTCTTGCTTGAAAATTCATCTTTTTTCTTACAAATTTATCTCTTTTTATAGAAATTTCATCTTTTTGGCTTAAAAATGCAACACTTTGTTGGAAAATTAATTTGTTTTGGTTGAAAATTTACCTACTTTGTTAAAAATTATTTTTTCTTCATTGCAAATTAATTATTTTATCTTAACATCATCTATTTTATTTTTGGCTAAAAATTCATTTTTGTAGTTGAAAATCAATTTTTAAACTGAAATTTGAACTATTCCATTTTTGGTGTAAAATTGATCGGTTTTAGTTGAAAATGCAAAAATTAAATTTTTCATGAAAAATTGATCTTTTTTTGTTGAAAATTTAACTATTTGGTTGGAAGTTGAACTACTTTGTTAAAAAATAATTTGATTGATTTAAAATTAATCTATTTTGTTGAAAATTAATTTTTTTAGTTAAAAATTAATATTTGTTTCACTGAAACTTTAACTATTTTATTTTTGGTTTAAAATGGATCGTTTTTAGTTGAAAATGCAACTATGTATTTAAATTTTTGATTAATAATTCATATTTTTTCGTTAAAAATTCCACTTCTTGATTGAAAGTTGAACTAATTTGTTAAAAATTCATCTTATTGATTTAGGATTAAACTACTTCTTTGAAAATTCATTTATTTTAAATCAATTTTTTTTAACTGAAAATTTAACCATTCCATTTTTGGTTTAAAATTAATCGTTTTCAGTTAAAAAATCAACTATTCAATTTTTCATTGAGAATTCATATTTTTTGGTAGGAAGTTGAACTACTTTGTTAAAAATTGATTTCTTTGGTTGAATTTACCTATTTTGTTCAAAAATATTTTTTCCTTGATTGAAAATTTATCTCTTTTCTTAAAAATTTAACTCTTTTCTCAAAAATTCATCTCTTTTGATAGAAATTTAATCTTTTTGGGTTAAAAATACAACCCTTTTGTGGAAAATTAATTTTTTTTGGTTGAAGATTCAACTATTCTGTTGAAAATTCGTCTTTTTTTGGTTATATTCAATTGTTTTTGATTTTATATTAAAATCCTTTTTAGTTGAAATGTCAACAATTACATTTTTTGTTGAGAATGCATCTTCTTTGGTTGAAAATTCAACTACTTGTTTTAGATTTGAACTATTTTGTTAAAGATTCATTTCTTTGATTGAAAATTGACCTATTTTGTTAAAAATGATTTTTTCTTGCTTGAAAATTAATTATTTTAACTGTTCTTTTTTTGTCTGAAAATTGATCATTTTTAGTTGAAAATTCCATTGTTACATTTTTTCTTGAGAATTTATCTTTTTTTACTGAAAATTTAACTATTTGGTTGAAAATTGCACTATTTTGTTGAAAATTCGTTTTCCTTTAGTGGAAAATCAATTTTTTTAATTGCAAATTTAATCATTTCGTTTTTGGTTAAAAATTGATCGTTTTTGTTTAAAATTCAACTGTCCAATATTTCATTGAAAATTCATCTTTTTTCATTCAAAATTATTGTAAAATATATGGATTGAAGATTAACCTTATTTTTAAAAATTTGTTTTTTTTTTCGTTTAAAAATTAATTTTTTAAACTGAAAATTGAACTATTCCGTTTTTGGTTAAAAATTGATCGTTTTTAGAAGAGACTCAAATATTTTGTTGAAAATGTATGTATTTTATTGAAAATTTATGTATTTTGTTGAAAATGTATGTATTTTGTTGTGAATTCGTCCTCTTTGTTAGAAAATTCTTCATCTTGATTGAAAATTCAACTAATTTGTTAAAAATTAATTTTATCAGTAGAAGATCGATCTCTCTGGTTAAAAATATTGAACTATTTTGTTGACAATTTGTTTTGCTTTGAATGAAATATTTTTAACTGAAAATTTAACTATTTCTTTTTTTGTTGAAAATTGGTCGTTTCCAGTTTAAAATTCAACGGTTTGTTCTGTTAAAAATTATATTATTTTTGTAGAAAATTTAAATGTTTTGTAGATAAGTCGCCTTATTGGCTTGTAAATTCCAAAATTTAATTGACATTTTATTTCTCTTTTGAATGAAAACTCTTTCTGGTTTAAAAATTCATCTCCTTTGGTAGAAATATTATATTTTTTGATAAAAAGTACTACTCTTTGGTGAAGAATCTTATTTTGGTTAAAAATCCTTTTTGGTTGAGTATTCATCTATTTTTTTGAAAATCCGTCTTTTTGGTTAAATTCAACTTTTTTTAATTTGAAATGTAAATTATTTTTAGTTGTGATATTAACTATTGCCTTTTTCATTGAGAATACATCTTTTTTGGTTTAATTCAACTGTTTTTTATTTCAAATTAAAATATTTTTTTGATTAAAATATTAAATATAATTTTTTCCGAGAATTAATTTTCCTTGATTGAAAATTCAACTATTTGGTTCAAAATGCAACCGTTCTTGGTTGACGTTTTTTTCCTTATAAATTGGAACAATTAGTTGAAAAAATATCTATTCGATTGAATATTCAACTATTTTGATAAAAATTCATCCCTTTCGCCTTAAAGTTCAACTACTTGTATGTAAATGCAACTGTTTGGTTGAAAATTGATATGTTGTCGAAAATTCAACTATTTGGTTGAAAATTCATCTTTGTGGTTTTGCAAATTTATCTTTTTTGGTAGAAAAATTCTTGATTGAAAATCAAACTGTCTCCTAAAAACTTCGTATTTTTGACTCGAAGATTTTATTATTTTTTTAAAAATTAAACTATTTTCTTGAAAATTTATCTCTTTTGCTTGAAAGTTCAACTATTTGATTAAAAATTCATCTTTCCGAGCCTAAAAGTAAATTGTTTTCTAAAACATTTGACCTTTCAGCTTGAAAACTAAAATCTTCCGCTAAAAATTCATCTCTTTTGGCAGATTTTTTTTTTATTGAAAGTTCAAAAATCGTTCTATAATTTGAAGAATTAATTTGAAAAATTAAAAATAATTGAGTTTGAAAAGGTCTTTGGCGCTAATTATGATACATTTCTTCCACTAAAACAAGTTTTATTGTTCGTATAAGGATGGAATGGAAAAATAAATTTTTTTATTAGTGGTTTTATTGAATATTACATTATATTTATTCTATTTACAGTAATTATGCCTGGGAACGATGACTACAAATCTGCCAAATCAATATACGACTTCACAGCTAAATCAATTGAAGGAGAAGAAATTTCCTTATCAGAGTAATTATTTGAATTCGAAAAATACTAAATCAAGCATGGAAAAGTATTTTTATAAATTGAAATTATATTTAGTAACAATGTGAATTTATAGGTACAGTGGAAATGTTTGCTTAATTGTGAACGTGGCTTCAAACTGTGGACTTGCAGAGCTTAATTACAAAGAGCTTAATGAACTCTATGATCAATACGGAGAATCAAAAGGTTTATAAATAATTTAATTTACTAATTTATTTAGTTAAAAGTTGAATTATTCTGTATTTTTCCCATATTTTCTTGATTTTTTATTTTATTCCATTTCTAGGTTTACGCATTTTGGCTTTTCCCTGTAATCAATTCCTTGGTAAAGAACCTGCCAATGCTGAAAACATAGACAATTTCAAGAATAAGGTGAGTACCGAAAATTAAAAAAATTAAAAACTCAAAACTAAATAATTTTGAACTGCAAATATTTTATAAATGAAGAATTTCAATTTTAATATGTTTAGAATTTATAAGGAAAGGTCCATTAATTACGGAAGGATGATTTTTGAAATTTTAGACCACCTCCCTTCCTATTGTAAAAATTGGTCAGAATTGCAGGCCCCGTACCTTTTTTACGTAGGTTTCTATATTTTTCACCAAATATACCAAAAATATGTCAATTATTTTTACCTTTAACAACATTTCAAGGAATTTTTTAGCGATTTCATGAGATCTCAACAAAATTTGACAAGATTTCAAGTGTTTAGAAAAGTTTTAGGGCAGGATTTTAAATGTTTGGAGAAATTACTTAGTACAATTTCAGAGGGAATATCAATTTATCGAGGAATTTTACAAGATTTTGGATTCTGAAGATTCCTAGATTTCAAAGGATTTCAAGAGATACCAAAGGATTCCGGACGAATTTTGAGGGATTTCGAGATATTTCGAGGGGTTTCAAGGAATTACGATTTTTTTCCACCGCATTTCAAAGGATTTTAGAGGATTTTAAATGATTTAATGTGATACCAAAGTATTTTCATGAATTGGGTGAAATATCAGGGTATTTTAATGGGATTTCGAAGATTTTAAGGGATTTAAAGAGATTTCAAGAATTTTCATGGGAGTTCAAAAGTTTTGCAAAGATTTTAAAGGATTTAAAGGTATTCAAACAGATTTCAAGAGATTTTAAGGGTCCCCGATGATTTCACGGAATTTCAAAGGATTTGAAAAGATTTCAAAAAATTCCAAAGTACATCCACTGATTTTAGAGAGTTTCAAAAGATTTAACGAAATTTTAAAAGAATTTTTGAATATTAACAAGGATTTCAAGTGATTTCAAGGGATTTCGTAAGATTCCGAAATATTATACGGAATTTCAAGGATTTCAATAGATTTTAAAGAGTTATTAAAGGGTTTTTAATAATTTTAAGAGATCTTGAAAGATTTCAACATATATTCTTGGTGAATTTTTTTAAGGGGGGGGGGGGGGGGGTACAATGCGAAAAAAAATAAAAATCGCGCATGCAACACTGCGCACCGTTATGGTGAACTGCTCCCGATCGCATACAAAATGACTGAATTCAACAGTGAAAGCGATAGTTTATAACAGTTAAAATGACTGATTTAATCAGAGAAAGTTACTGGTTAGATAATTCAAAAAGACTGATTTACTCATGGAAGTTACAGATTATATGATTCAAAATGACTGATACGGTTAGTGAAACTTACAGATTAGGTCATTAAAAATTACTGATTTCATCAGTAAGTCAAATTTACTAATTTAAACAGTCACATTTGACTGATTTGTCAGTAGTTTTGAATTATTCAAATTCTACGTTAAATGACAAATTAATCAAAAGTGACATTCACAATAGTAAATTTTACTCACTGATAAAATCAGTCATTTTGAATGATCCAATCCAATCATTAAAACTATAACTTTCATTGTTAAAATCAGTTATTTTTAATGGTCTAACCAGTAACTTCCACTAATGAAATCAGTCATTTTCCATGGTGTAATCAGTAACTTTTACTGATTAAACAATTTATTTTGAATGAACCAATAGGTCATTTCCAATGGCCGAATAAGTCATTTTGCATCATCTAAACTGAAACATTCTTCTATTAAATTAGCCATTTGGAATGATCCAATCTAATCATTGAAACTGTGACTTTCATTGTTTGAATCAGTCATTTTGAATGGTCTAACCAGTAACTTTCACTAATTAATCAGTAAATTTGTATGTTCTGATTAGTAACTTCCACTGATCGAATCCGTCATTTTAAATCATATAACCTGTATCTTTAATTGATTAAATCAGGCATTCTCAATGGTTTAATTAGTACCTTTTCCTGATTAAATGATTTGTTTTGAATGATCCAATTCGCAATTTTCACTGATGAAATCAGTCTTCTGTAATTGACTAATGAGTAACTTTCACTGAATAAATCAGTCATTTTGAATGTCTTAATCGGTAACTTTCAGTGATAAGAAGTAAGTAATTTTGAATGATCCAATTTGTAATATTTTTAACTGATGAAGTCAGTCATTTTGAATGGTCTAATGAGTTACTTTCACTATTTAGAAAATTTATTTTTGAATAATTATATCCGTTATTTTCACCTATAAAATCAGTCATTTTGAATTATTTAATCAGTAAGTTCTACTCACCGAATCAGCCATTACACTCATCTTTATTGTAACTTTTATTGATTAAATCAGTCATTTCGAATGGTCTAATCAGTACCTTTCACTAATTAAATAATTTATTTTGAATGATTCAATCCGTAATTTTTATTGATGATATCAGTCATTTTGAATGGTCTAATGAGTTACTATCACTGATTAAATAATTTATTTCGAATAATTCAATCCGTAATTTTCACTGATGAAATTATCCATTTCTAATTATATTATCAGTAGTTTCCACTGAGTATATCAGTCATTACAATGCTCTCTTCATTTTCAACAATGTTCCTAACCATGAAAAAATGCAATAGAGTTGCGTTCCAAAGTATGCGATCGGGAGCAGTTCACCATTACGGTGCGCAGTGTTGTATGCGCAATTTTTATTTTTTTTCACATTGTTTCCCCCCTTCAAAAAATTCAACAAAAATAAATGTTGTGAAGGATATTCTAAGGCATGTTCTCGTAAAATATGGATGTGTTCACTCTAGAACATAACCTCAAAAAACAAGTTTTTTTAATTCAAAAATTTTTTTCAGCTACAATTTTTTGTGTGGAATAGCCTCATTAGTGTCTAGAACATATATTTTGCTCATCAAAATCGGTCAAGCCGTTTTCAAGAAAAAACACTTTCTCAATTTTTCTTTCCCCCTCCATAACTCCCCAAAAAAATGAATTTCCAGGATTATCATTGGGAGAAATTTTACTTCACATAGATGCGAACCTATGACAGAAATTTCAAGTTAACACGTGCGGGGGCAGATTTTGTATGCTTACCCGGCTATGCCCGTTTTAAGGATATTAGGGATTTTATTAATGAGATTTCGAGGATTTCAAAAGATTTCAAATATTTGCAAAGATTTCAAAGGATTTTAAAGGATTTTAACGGATTTTATTGGATTTTAAGAGATATAATGGAATTTCAACGTTTCACGTGATTTGAAAGGATTTTAAGTGACTTAAAAAGATTCTAAAGTATATCCGCGGATTTTAGAGGATTTCAAAAGATTTAAGGAAATATCAATAAATTCATGAATATTGTTGAGGATTCTAAAGGATTTCGAGGTATTTTAATGAGATTTAAAATATTTTAATGGATTTTAAAATATTGTAAGGGATTTAAAGAATAATTTAAAGTATAATTTTGAAAGATTTCAAGGAATATCAAGGATTTTTAGAGATTTCAAGGGATTTCAAGAGATTTCAAAATATTCCAAAATAAATCACGGAATTTACAAAGATTTCAAAGGAATTTCAACAGATTTTAGAAATTTTTTAAAGGATTTTTATAGACTGCGAACGGTTTACAGGATTTCAAAACATTTTCAAATATTTCAAAGGATTTAAGGGGATTTCAACAGATTTTAAGAAATGTTGAGGTGTTTAAAAGATTTCAAAATAATTCACGGGATTTCAAAAGATTTGCAAAGATTTCAAAGGATTTAAAGGGATTTCAACCGATTTTATGAATATTAAAAAATTTCAAGAGATTGCGAAAGGTTTCAAAATAAGTTACGGGACTTCAAAAGATTTGCAAATATTTTAAAGGATTTGAGGGTATTTCAACAGATTTTAATAGACTTTAAGGAATTTTGATAGATTTCGAAATATTTCAAAAAATAAATCAGGGGATTTCAAAAGAATTAGAAATTTTTTAAAGAATTTAATGGGATTTCAATCAATTTTTAAAATTTCAAACGATTTTAAGAGATTTCAAAATAAATTACGGGATTTCAAAAGAATCACAAAAAGTTTAAAGACTTTAAAGGGATTTCAACAGATTTGAAGAAATTTTAAGGGGTTGCAAGAGATTTCAAAATAAGTCAAGGGATTTCAGAAGATTTGAAATAATTTTAAAGGATTTAAAAGGATTTCAACAGATTTTAAGAAATATTAAAGGATTTCAAGAGATTTCGAAACGATTCAAAATAAGTCATGGGACTTGAAAAGATTTGCAAATATTTCAAAGGATTTAAGGGGATTTCAACAGATTTTAACAGACTTCAAGGAATTTTAAGAGATTCCGAAATATTTCAAAATAAATCACGGGATTTCAAAAGAATTACAAAAATTTTTAAGAATTTTAAGGATTTCAATGAATTTCACGAAATTTTCAAGGATTTTAAGGGATTTCAAAATAAATTACGGGATTTCAAAAGAATTACAAAAAGTACAATGAATTTAAAGGTATTTCAACAGATTTGAAGAAATGTTAAGGGGTTTTAAGAGATTTCAAAATAAGTCACGGGATTTCAAAATATTTGCAAATATTTCAAAAGATTTAAGGGGATTTCAACAGATTTTAACAGACTTCAAGGAATTTTGAGACATTTCGAAATATTTAAACAAATAAATCACGGGATTTCAAAACAATTACAACAATTTTAAAGAATTTTAAGGGATTTCAATGAATTTTAAGAAATTTTTAAGGATTTTAAGGGATTTCAATAAGTTTTAAGAAATTTTAAAGGATTTTAAGAGGTTTCGAAAGGTTTCAAAAGGTTTCAAAATAATTCATGGGATTTCAAAAGATTTTCAAATATTTGAAAGGATTTACGGGGATTTCAACAGATTTTAACAGACTTTAAGGAATTTTAAGAGGTTTCGAAATATTTCAAAATAAATTACGGGATTTCAAAAGAATTACAAAAAGTTCAAAGAATTTAAAGGGATTTCAACAGATTTGAAGAAATTTTAAAGAATCTCAAGAGATTTAGAAAGGTTTCAGAACAAGTTTCGGTTTTTCAAAAGATTTGCAAATTTGTTTAAAAGGATTTAAGGAGATTTCAACAGATTTTAAGACTTTTTAAGGGGTTTTAAGATATTTCGATATATTTCAAAATGAGTCAGGGGATTTCAAAAGCTTTGTGTTTTCAACTTATAAAGGATAAATTTCTAACAAAAAATGGAATAGTGCAATTTCTAGATGAAAAAATTAATTTTTGACAAAAAAACTGAATTTTCAACAAAAAAGTTTAATTGTAAACTAAAAGAGGTTAATCCAAAAAAATATTAATTTTTAACAGACTAGTTCAACTTTCAATCAAGTAGTTGAATTGTTAACTAAAAAATAATAATTCCAACCAAATAGTTAAATTTAAACCAAAAATATAAATTTTTAACAAAAAAGTTCAGTTTCAACCGAATAGTTTAATTTCTACCAAATTGTTGAATCGTCAGCCAAACCAGATTAATTTAGAACCAAACAGTTGCATTTTTAACCAAAAAGGATGAATCTTCAACCACAAAAATTAATTTTCGACCAAAAATAGACGAGCTTTTAATAAAATACATGAATTTTCAGCTAGAAAATATCAATTTTCAATAAAAATAGTAACTTTTAACGAAAATTAGAAAAAACACATTGTCATTTAAAAAAATTAATTATGAACAACAACAACAAAAAATTTTCGAACAAAATTGTTACATTTCCAACATAAGAGATGAATTATCAACTAAAATGATGAATCTTGAAAAAAATAATTTTCAGCAAAAGAGTTCAACGCAAAAGATGATTTTTGAACCCAGAAGATTAGAAAATATGAATTTTTAACCAAATAGTTGAATTTTCAACCAAAAAGATGAATTTTCCAGCAAAAAGAATAATGTTCTACCAAAAAACACGAATGTTAAAAAACATACATAAATTTTCAACAAAATTGTTGAATTTTCAGCCAAAAAGACGAATTATCTACAAAACGGTTAAATTTTTCACCCGAAAGTATGATTTTTTAACAAGAAGATTAATTTTCTATCAAAAAGTTAAATTTTCATAAAAATAGTTTAAATAGAAAAAAAGTTCATTTTCAACCGAATAGTTTAATTTCTACCAAATTGTTGAATCGTCAGTCAAACCAGATTAATTTAAGTCAAACAGTTGCATTTTTAACCAAAAAGGATGAATCTTCAACCATAAAAATTAATTTTCGACCAAAGAAGACGAGTTTTTAATAAAATACATGATTTTTCAGCTAGAAAATATCAATTTTCAATAAAAATATTAACTTTTAACGAAAATTGGAAAAGCAACATTGTAATTTAAAAAGATTAAAGCCATGCCACGCTGAAAAAACCAGTTCTCGTCAGATCACTGAAGTTAAGCAGCGTTGGGCGCGGTTAGTACTTGGATGGGTGACCATTCGAGAATGCTGTGTGCTGTTGGCATATTATGGGTGTGGTGAGCCCAAACTTGTAGTTATTTATAACTACAAGAAAACTATCCACCTAGAAACACTACCCGAATCGGGTAGTGTCACGCCTACCCTGAAAGGGAAATGGCTTAATGGTATATACTTAATTGTGAACAAAAAAAAAACAATTTTCAACAAAATTGTTACATTTTCAACGTGTATAATTATTAATTCATTTGGAGTCCATTGACCCATTGTCATTTTAGGATTGTAAATAATTTTTATGTTGCTTAACTTCATTCAAACAATCTGAAGGCAATGTTTTCAAATTGGAGACAGGCTGATTCATGTTTAAATTTTCACAATATAACCTTCTTATTGTTTGAATAGAGTTAAGAAATTAGGGGAGAGTGGGGCTAAGTCGACACTTTTTTTTTCAATGTCGTTCTTTAATTTAAAAACAATTTTGTTTGACAACATATTAGGTAAGGTTGGATCGAGAATTTAGTTGAATACAAAATAATACTGATGATTTTGAACTACGATGCTTTGTTTATCAATTATTAGAAAAAAGTAAAGGGATGGAAAATTTGTCGAGCCTAAAAATCGGGCATATGACAATTCCCCCCTGGGACCTGTGAACGGTTCCCCCACTACACGGCTTCCCCTCACTCAGCCGAACTGCTGCTGTCGATCCTGGTCAGCGGGAGTCCTTTGTACCTAATGAGGACTATATTGCTGAATATAACATTTTTTTTAATTAGCATTTGGTAATTGATAAATATAATATTCGAAATCTGCTGATTATAACGAATCCAACGATATGTTATTTGAATTAAAAAATTGAATATTAAAGAAGAAATGTTCAAGTTTATATGAAATTTTATGAACAAATTTTTCAGTATTTTTATCAAATTCACTGCAGTAGCTTCAATTTATTGGTTGGCTGAAATTTGGCCAAATTTGAAAACTTATTAACGAACATCATAAAATTTTGTTACTGCTTAACCAATTTGTTTATGAAAGTTCATTAAAAATACTATTTTAACATATAAAAAGCAGATTATAAAGGATTTTCGTGAAGTCAATCTCAGAAGTGTCGTTTTTCAAATCTAACTTCAGAAATTTTGAACATAATAATTATACTTCATTTCAAAAATGTCCAAACCTAATTTTCAAACCAAAGAAAAAGGAATTTTCAAAAAAGGAGTTGAATTTTTAACCAAGAAAGATTTTGCAGTCAATAAATAAAAAAAAATCTCAGCCAACATGTTAAATTTTCAATCCAAAAAGACGAATTTCTAGCAAAACAGTTTAGTTTTCAACCCCAAAGATATGAATTTTGAACAAAAAAGTTTAATTTTCAACACAAAAATATGAATTTTCTATCAAAATAATTGAATTTTCAACTGAAAAAGATAAATTATCCAGCAAAAATTGAATAGTTACATTTGCAGTTAAAACTTTTATTTTTAACTGAATAAAATCGAATTTTCAACCAAAGAAATGCATTTTTTACTAAAATAATGAGTCTTCAACCACAAAAATGTATTTTTACCAAATAAAATTTTTTTAACCAAATAGTTGAATTTTCAACCGAAAAGATTAATTTTCTACCCAAAAAGATTTATTTGTGATAAAATACATTAATTATCACAAAACTATTCAAAATGAAGGAATTTTCAACCAAAGGAATAAATTATCAACCAGACATGGAATAATTGAATTTTCGGTAAAAATAATTAATTTTCAACCCAAAAAAATGATTTTCCTTAAAAACTAAAAAAATGTTTTGTGGCTTTTTAATTTGGAAAAAATTCGAGTAAGTTTAAGATATATTTAGAAATTTTGAAAAGATTCCAAAATAATTTAAAACTTGAAAAGATTTCATAATATTTAAAACAAAACGTACATTTTTGAAGATTCTGAACACAACATTTAAAAGCTTTCTAAGCATTTGGAAAGGTTTCAAAAGGATGAAAAAAATTTATTGAAATTCCTCGGAAAACTGAAAATAAATTCTTTTTCGAAAAATTAATTTTAAAAGGTATTTTAAAAAAATTTCAAAATAGAATCTTGAACGTTTTAAAGCAATTCTTTCGATTTTGCCGAATTTTCAAAAAATTGTAGGAAAAATTCAAGTTTCAAGATAATAAATAACAAAATTTGCATTAGATTCCTGGAAATTTTTGAATACATTTTTCGATTGGTTCTTCAATGTTGAATTATAATTATAATTATAATTTATATAATTATATTATATATTTATTATAGAATTATTATTATAGAATTATAATTATAATTCACCATTGAAGAATCAATCGAAAAATGTATACATTTTTTAAATTATATAATTTTAGGAAATTTTAAGCTAGAAACATTAATTTACACATCAAAATTTGTTCTAAAATCTTTTTTAATATTCGCGTAAAAATTTGTTTTAAAAAATCATTTAAAAAATATCCAGGAATCTAATGCAAATTTTTTTATTTATTATCTTGAAACTTGAATTTTTCCTACAATTTATTGAAAATTCGGCAAAATCACAAAAATTGCTTCAAAACCATTAAGATTCTTATTTCAAAATTTTTTAAAATACCTTTTAAAATTAATTTTTCAAAAAAGAACTCATTTTTAGTTTTCCTAGGAATTAAAAAAAAAATTCTTCTTTTAAAACCTTTCAAAATGTTTGGAAAGCCTATAAATGTTGTGATCAGAATCTTCAAAAATATACGTTTTGTTTCAAATGTTTTGAAATCTTTTCAAGTTTTAAATTATTTTTGAATCTTTTTAAAATTTCTAAATATATCATAAACTTACTCGAATTTTTTCCAAATTAATAATTCACTAACATTTTTTTCAGTTTTTAATGGAAATCACTTTTTTTTGGGTTGAACATTAATTATTTTTGACCGAAAATTCAACTATCCCATGTTTGGTTGAAAATTCATTTTTTTAGTTGAAAATTCCTTACTTTTAAATAGTTTTGTGATAATTCATGTATATTGATACAAATTAATCTTTTTGGGTGGAAAATTAATCTTTTTGTTCGAAAATTCAACTGTTTGGTTAAAATTAGTTTGTTTGTTAAAAATACATTTTTGTGGTTGAAGACTCATTATTTTAGTAAAAAATTCATTTCTTTGGGTAAAATTTTTACCGTTCTGTTGAAAATTCGTTTTTATTTAGTTAAACAAAGTTTTTTTAACTGCAAATGTAAATATTCAATTTTTGCTTGATAATTTATCTTTTTCAGTTGAAAATTCAATTATTTTGGTAGAAAATTCTTATTTTTGTGTTGAAAACTGAACTGTTTTGCCAGAAATTCGTCTTTTTGGATTGAAAATTTAACATTTTGGCTCAGACTTTTTTCTTAATCGACTGAAAAATCTTTCTTGGTTAATAATTCAACTCTTTTTATAAAAATTGCTATTTTTTTTTTTTTTTTGAAAATTAGTCTGTTTTGGTTGAGGCTTAAGTTATTAAAAAGAAAACAGAAGTGCCAGTAGTAAAACGTCTGGAGACAGTAATATCAAACATATTATTTTTGAAAGGAAGAATAATTATTTTCAAAATTTGCCGAATTCAGTTTTTAACTTTTTTTCGACACTTATGCAAATGCAATGTATTTTTAATAAACTTTCATAAACAAATTCGTTGAGTAGTAAACAAAATTTATGATTTTAGTTGATAAGTTTTCAATTGTGGCCAAATTTTAGCTTCCGGAATTTCACAAGTTAGGTAAAATATTGCACCAATAAATTAAAGCTACTGCATTGGTTTTGAGTGAAATATTCTGAAAAAATTTCCATAAAGTTTCTCATAAATTGAACATTTATTCTTTAATTTCCAACTTTTTAAGTAAAATAGCATATCGTTGGAATCGTTGTAATTCGAAGATTTTGAATATTATATTTATAAATTACCAAGTGCTAAATTGAAAAAATGTTATATCCCGCATTTTAGGCCTCATAATGTACAAAGGACTCCCGCTGACCAGGATCGACGGCAGCAGTTCGGCTGAGTGAGGTGAAGCCGTGTAGTGGGGGAACCGTTCGCAGGTACCCAGGGCGGAATTGAACATCACGCAAAAAATCGTAGGGCTAAGCCGACAACCCTCTGAGTCTAAGTCGATACTTGACTATAATGTTTGAAGAAAGAAAAGGATACATTTTAAAATTTTTTATTATTGTAGCCAACTAAATTCTCCATCCAACAATACCTAATTCATTGCCAAAAGATTCTTTTTACATTATCATCCTATAATAAGAAGGTATTAGTTTTTGATTATTAAAAAACGAACTTTACACAGTTTATATTTTTCTCTAAAAAAGCAAGTGTCGACTTAGCCCCACTGTCGGGTTAGCCCCACTCTCCCCTTTTTAAAATTAAAATTTTGAGGTGTTTAATTTTTTGAATTCACAGGTTAAATTCGATGTATTTGAGAAAATTGAAGTCAACGGAGAAGCCGGTCACCCTTTGTGGAAATATCTGAAAAAGGAACAGGGTGGTACCCTGGTAAACACTATTAAGTGGAATTTTACCAAATTTATTGTCAACAAGGAGGGCAAAGTGGTGGAAAGACATGGACCAACTGTGGATCCAAACCAGTTAGTATCCCATCTCGAAAAATATTTTTAAGAAGTTAAGTGAATTCTCAAGGTATTACACCGTATTTTTATACCATGAGATAAATAAAAAATAAAAATGCAAAATAAGTACCTTGTTGGAGTTTTTTCTTCCTTCTCAATTTTTATATTTAATCCATTGTTAAAACAAATTGAAGTACTGGAGACTTAAAGAGATTTTTTAAAATTATTAATATTTGAAATTGAGTTGTTCAAATTAAAAAATAATAATCTTTCAATTTATTTATTTATTTTGTTCACATTGAAGCTCGCGTGAATCAAAGCTTTTATTTTCACTGTTCACAATTAAAGAATTTTCAGTTACAAAAAAAAATAAATTTCAATTTTTAAATCTGCAAAATTGTTTCAATTTATATTATACACGTTAAATATAGAAGTGTCTCCAGTTAAAAGTATTAAAATTGAAGAATTTAAAATTGCAAATTGTGAAAATTGTAGAATTTTACATTGTAAATCTTCAAAATTGAACTATTTCGAAAAAAGTTCAAAATTAGATACCTATAAAATATAAATTTTTAAAACTGAATAATGTGCAATTCTGTAATTCAAAAATTCGAGAATTTTTAATTGTAACTCTATAAAATTGTAGATTTTTGAATTGAAAATGTTCAAAATTAGAGTTTTTTTTTAAATTTAAAATAAAAAATGATCTAAGATTAAAGTTTTTGCAATTAAAAATTCTGTGACTTTGATGATTTACATTTGAAATTTCATAAATTTCGAAGATTTAAAATTGATAACTCTCGACCTCTGACCTTCAACATCATCAATATTGTCAAAATATAGGAACTTTCATTTATAAATCCTTAAATTTTAAAAATTTCGAATACGAAATAGTAAAAATTGAAAAAAATTGTATTGTAAATATTAAAAATTGTAGAAATTTAAATTGTAAATCTTTAAAACTGAACAGTTTTTAATTTTGATAATTCACAATTAAAAATTCTGTAATTTGGATGATGCACATTCGAAATTTCATCAATTTTTAAGATTTACAATACATTTTTTTTCAATTTTTACGATTTCGTATTCGAAATTTTTAAATTTTAAGAACTTTTATTCATAAATCTTTGAATGTGAAAATTTTTTAGAACAAATCGCAAAAATTTAAAAATTTTCAATTTTATGGCTTCAAAATTGTAGAAATTTGAATACTAAATCTTTTAAATTGAAGATTTACTAATTTTGATAATTTAAAATTACAAATTATGTTATTTTGACGAGTTAAATTTGAAATCGGAGAACAATAAATTGTAAATCTTCAAAAGTTGAAGAGTTTCTAATTTTGACAATTTACAGTTAAAAATGTGCAAGGTTTAATTTTCACAATTATAAACTCTTTAATTCTTATAATTTACATTAGATATTTTTTCATTTTGGAAGATTTAGAATCAAGAACTTGACTTTTCACCTTAAAAATAATCCAAGTTTCAGAATTTTTAATTATGCATCTTTAAAATTAAAGAACTTTTAATTTGGACCATTTACAATTAAAAATTATCTAATTTTGATGAAATATTTTCGAAATTTCTTTAACTTGAAAGATTTAGAATTGAAAACTATACTTTTGACCTTCAAAATCATAAAAATCATAAAAATTTAGGAATTTTTATACATCTTCAAAATTGAAGAATTTTCAACTGTAAATAGTTAAAATAAAAGAATTTTCAATTGTAAATCTTAAAACTGTTAGAACTTTTAATTGTAAATCTTCAAAATTAATGTTTTTAATTTCGAAAATTTAAATTAAAAATTCTGTAATTTTGGTGATTTGCGTTTGAAATTTCTTAAATTTGAAAGATTCAGAATTGAATCATCAAAACTCAAGAATTTGGTATTGTACATCTCTAAAATTTAAATGTAATTGTAACAATTTTAAATTGTAGAACTTTGAATTATGAATCTTTAAAATTGAAGAGTTTTTGATTTTGACAATTTACAATGAAAAATTATAAAAGATTTGAGTTTTACAAGTTAAAATTCTGTAACTTTGATGATTTACATTGAAAATTTCTTTAATTTGGAAGATTAAAAATTGAAAGTTTGACTTTAGATAATAAAAATGGTCCAAATTAAAAAAATTTTATTTATGCTTCTTTAAAACTAAATTTTCCTTAATTTTGAAAAATCGCAATTAAAAATTATGCAAGTTTTAAGTTTTACATTTTAAAAAGCTGAAATTTTAATCATTTACATTAGGAATTTCTTCAATTTGGACGATTTAGAATTGAAACCTTGACTCTTGATCGTCAAACTCTTCTAAATTTGAGAATTTTTATTTATAAATTAAAAAATTTTATTTTCAAGTTTTCAATTCTAAATCTTCCAAATGTACACATCAGTAAGAAGACACCAGCAAGAAGACACCTAGTTAGAGTCAGAATTCCAGAATGACAGATTACTGAAAGCCGATTAAAATTAGATTTAAATAAAAATTAAATTATAAAGTTAATTTATTGTTAAACTGAAAATGCATGAAAGCCAATCTAGCTATTTGAATATTTATTTTAATTCATGATTATTAATTAGATTTGGCAGTACTTTAAATTTTAGCGTATACACTGGGAATCCCATTGAAGTATCTCCCATTCAAGTTGTTCCTAGAATTTCAGCCTCGGCGGTTTCGTGATGAGAGGAGCCGTGGAGCCGAAAGAGAGGTGCTCAATCAAGCGTAACATCATGAGGGCCGCACTCAGCGCATTAGTTGCATCAGGTTGCGCCATGCGTCCACATACAGCCGAAATTATTCATGCGGCCCTGCCTGTTTACGTTTAGGGAGAGCGAATGTTTTATGTGCTTTAAGTGAAGGCCATTTAGGACCATGCCCGCAACCGCACTTAAATGGGATTTCCAGTGTATCTGAATTTGATGAATAGACAATCAAAATGAAAAATTGTGATCAGCGCACCTTGCGCGCTATTTTCGCTAGGTAAAACATATTACAAATTTGAATACACTCTTTAACGATTTTAAATTGTGGTATAGTGAAATAATATTTTTTAGTCGATGCGCTCTTATTTACGTACTTGAAACTGGTTCGAGTTCCACTTTCGAGCAATACAAAGGGTGAAAAGGGTCAGGAAGCAAAGGGTCGTGAGGGTAAACTGTGGAGGGTTCGTTGTTATAGTTAACACTTTAGTGAAGATCGACGCTTGTTGAAATGTAATACCCATACCTGCACCCTTTTTTGTGATGTATATTTGGATGTATGTTTTTAAATCTGAAAGAGATTAAAAAATTTGTTATACATATAATTAAAATTAATAAAAATAAATACATTTTTGTAAATTACGTCAATGAACTATTAATTATAATTAGAGTGGTCCAAAAAAGCGACTGTTTAAACGTTCATGGGCGCCTGGAAATTCGTATAGCCTAGGAAAAATCAGAATATGCGTATTTTTTTGTTTCGTTGTAGAGTCATTTTTCAGCTTGCTAAAAGCTGAGTTAGCTGAGGAATGAATAATTGTTCCTCTTATGGAGTTTAACATGTAAAAATACAACTTTTTTTCAAGTTCAATTTTTCATAAGAAGTTATGAACCAATTTATTCAATGTTGGAGTTATTTGTTCTCAGAGATTTCAAGATGGATTTAGTCAACTTATCATATTTCAGAAATATTATATAACAATTCTACAACAAGGAGAAATCTACCAAAATTTCAATATTTGCAGACTTTGGTGAACGCTTTGCGCGCTTTGGTGAAGTTTGTCTGGAGTGAAATTTTTACAGAGTATACTTCAAACCCCTCAGAATAAATTTTGAAAAGTACAACTGAAATGTTCAAAGCTTTATATTAAACAATGAGGTTTGAAAAATTGGTAAAAACTGATAATTTAACTATAGGTTTACCCGTATAGGCTATACAGGTGAAGCGTTTATGGCGACTGTCATAAACGGTTAAGTCGAACGTATTCTATTGGAAATTTAAAATACAAATTGACTCTAAAGAGAGTGGCAGAACTCGGCAAACCGGGTTAAGGCACGAACACGCCATAAAATCATAAATAACTCATAACTTTTGAAATTCTATAAATTCTGATATTGGAAACGGAAAGTTGCATATTATTTTAGGCGATGGTCAATTCCGCCCTGGGTACCTGCGAACGGTTCCCCCACTACACGGCTTCCCCTCACTCAGCCGAACTGCTGCCGTCGATCCTGGTCAGCGGGAGTCTTTTGTACCTAATGAGGACTAAAATGTGGAAAATAGCATTTTTTAAATTTAGTACTTGGTAATTTATAAATATAATATTCGAGATCTGCGAATTATAACGATTCTAACAATATGTTATTTTACTTAAAAAGTTGAAAATTAAAGAATAAGTGTTCAAATTATGAGAAATTTTCTGGAAAATTTTCAGAATATTTCACTCAAATCCACTGCAGTAGCTTTCATTTATTGGTGCAATATTTTACCTAACTTGGGAAATTCCGGAAGCTCAAATTTGGCCACATTTAAAAACTTCTTAACTAACATCATAAATTTAGTTTATTTCGAATTTTTCAAAATTGTTCCTAATTAATTTTGCACTCCCAGTCCAAAAGAATCAATAGTGTCATCCCTAGCTCATTTTGGAAACTCATTAACAAACATCATACTTTTTTTTTACTGCTTGAACAATTTGTTTATGAAAGTTAAATAAAAATACTATTTTAACACATAAAAAGCAGAATATGGACACAATCTCAAAAATGGCGTTCTTCTAATCCAAATTTAGAAATTTTGAACAGAGAGACCCAAAATGTTTAATAATTCAACATTGAAGAATCAATCAAACAATGTATAAATTTTTAAAATTATATAATTTTTTTGGGTGGAGTTCCGAATAGCGTAAACCGCTGATTTTTTTGAGACTCCGTATACTTATGTATTTTGACGCGCTAATTACGAAAATGATAGTGAAAATGTGCGGAAATTTGATTTTCATGGCGAAACCATGAAAAAACCATAAAAATCATGGTTTTTTGCGATTATCTCAGCTAATATGCAAAAAAAAAAAAATATTTCAAACAAAAGTTGTAGACATCATTGAAATACACATTTTTTGTTTGAAACATTTTTTTCTGCGAGTGATAGTTTTCGAGGAAATGAACGATATAAGGATTACAATCGTATCTCCATTGGTTTCGGTTTGGTACCTACTTACGCTCACCACGGAAAGGCACCCCTGTGACAGGTCACAAAAATAACTTATGTCACACACGCCCCCCTTTTCCAGGCGTTGTGGGGGTGGGAAGGCACCCCTGTGACAGGTCACAAAAATAACTTATGTCACACACGACCCCCTTTTCCAGGTGTTGTGGGGCGGGAAAGCACGCCTGTGGCAGGTCACAAAAATAACTTATGTCGCACACGACTCCCTTTCCCAGGTGTTTTGGGGGCGGGAAGGCACCCCTGTGACAGGTCACAAAAATAACTTATGTCACACACGACCCCCTTTTCCAGGTGTTGTGGGGGCGGGAAGGCACCCCTGTGACAGGTCACAAAAATAACTTATGTCACACACAACCCCCTTTTCCAGGTGTTGTGGGGGCGGGAAGGCACCTCTGTGACAGGTCACAAAAATAACTTATGTCACACACGACCCCCTTTTCCAGGTGTTGTGGGGTGGGAAGGCACCTCTGTGACAGGTCACAAAAATAACTTATGTCACACACGACCCCCTTTTCCAGGCGTTGTGGGGGTGGGAAGGCACCCCTGTGACAGGTCACAAAAATAACTTATGTCACACACGACCCCCTTTTCCAGGTGTTGTGGGGCGGGAAAGCACCCCTGTGGCAGGTCACAAAAATAACTTATGTCGCACACGACTCCCTTTCCCAGGTGTTGTGGGGGCGGGAAGGCCCCCCTGTGACAGGTCACAACAATAACTTATGTCACACACGACCCCCTTTTCCAGGTGTTGTGGGGGCGGGAAGGCACCTCTGTGACAGGTCACAAAAATAACTTATGTCACACACGACCCCCTTTTGCAGGTGTTGTGGGGGCGGGAAGGCACCCTTGTGACAGGTCAAAAAAATAACTCATGTCACACACGACCCCCTTTTCCAGGTGTTGTGGGGGCGGGAAGGCACCCCTGTGACAGGTCACAAAAATAACTTATGTCACTCACAACCCCCTTTTCCAGGTGTTGTGGGGGCGGGAAGGCACCTCTGTGACAGGTCACAAAAATAACTTATGTCACACACGACCCCCTTTTCCAGGTGTTGTGGGGCGGGAAAGCACCCCTGTGGCAGGTCACAAAAATAACTTATGTCGCACACGACTCCCTTTCCCAGGTGTTGTGGGGGCGGGAAGGCACCCCTGTGACAGGTCACAAAAATAACTTATGTCACACACGACCCCCTTTTCCAGGTGTTATGGGGGCGGGAAGGCACCTCTGTGACAGGTCACAAAAATAACTTATGTCACACACGACTCCCTTCCCCAGGTGTTGTGGGGGCGGGAAGGCACCCCTGTGACAGGCACAAAAAATAACTAAGGCCACACACGACCTTCTTTTAAACGATCAGGTAAATACAAATATTCCCATATCGTGAGACACCCATATTTGACTCGTTTTTATAAGAAAAGTAACAATAATTTTCAACTTCTGCCTTATCAAATCCCTTCATTAATAGTTCATTTCAAGATTGTATAACTTGGTTCCCCAAAAAAAAATTTTTTGTAGCCAAAACAGAGGTGACGCCCCTATTCTGCAATTTAACCGAACACCCGTGGTATATGGGTTTTTTAAAAATGAAAATCGATATACTTGATTTTCTCGAAAACTATCACTCGCAGAAAAAAATGTTTTAAACAAAAAATGTGTATTTTAATGATGCCTACAACTTTTGTTTGAAACATTTTTCTTTATTTTGCATACTAGCTGAGATAATCGCAAAAAACCATGATTTTTATGGTTTTTTCATGGTTTCACCGTGAAAATCAAATTTCCGCACATTTTCACTATCATTTTCGTAATCAGCGCGTCAAAATACACAAGTATACGGTGTCTCAACAAAATCGGCGGTTTACGCTATTCGGAACTCCATCCATTTTTTTATAAAAAATTTTGTTATTTATTATTTTGAAAGTTGAATTTGTCCTACAATTTTTTGAAAATCCGGCAAAATCAAAAAAATTGTTTCAAAACGTTCCAGATTCTATTTTGATATAAAAATTTTTTTTTTAAATTCATTTTTAGTTTTCCTAGGAATGTTAATAAATTTTTTTAATTCTTTTGAAACCAATCAAAATGCTTAGAAAGCTTTCAAATGTTGTGTTCAGAATCTTCAAAAATGTACTTTTTGTTTTAAATGTTTTGAAATCTTTTCAAGTTTTAAATTATTTTGGAATCTTTTCAAAATTTCTAAATATATCTTAAATTTACTCGAATTTTTTCCAAATTAATAAATCACTAAACATTTTTTCAGTTTTTACTGAAAATTACTTTTTTTTGGTTGGAAATTAATTTTTTTTTACCGAAAATTCAACTATTCCATGTTTGGTTGAAAATTCATTCCTTTGGTTGAAAATTTCTTAATTTTAAATAGTTTTGTGATAATTTATGTATTTTGTTACAAATTAATCTTTTTGGGTAGAAAATTTATCTTTTTGGTTGAAAATTCAACTGTTTGGTTAAAATTGGTTTGTTTGTTAAAAATAAATTTTTGTGGTTGAAGACTCATTATTTTAGTAGAACATTCATTTCTTTGGTTGAAATTTTTAGCGTTCTGTCGAAAATCCGTTTTTATTTAGTTAAACTAAACTATTTTGCCATAAATTCGGCTTTTTGGATTGAAAATTTAACATTTTGGCTGAGATTTTTTTTCTTTATTGACTGCAAAATCTTTCTTGTTTAAAAATTCAACTCGTTTCTTGACAATTTCTTTTTCTTTGGTTTGAAAGTTAGGTTTGGAAATTTTTGAAATGAAGAATAATTATTTTCAAAATTGGCGGAATTCAGTTAAAAAATTTTTTTTGACACTTAAGCAAATGCAATTTAGTGTTTTGGTAATGTTCAAAATTTCGAAAGTTGGATTTTAGAAACAACACTTTTGAGATTGACTCCACGAAAATCCTTTATATTCTGCTTTTTATGTGTTAAAATAGTATTTTTTATTGACTTTCGTAAACAAATTTGTTCAGCAGTAAAAAAAATGTATGATGTTTGTTAATGAGTTTCCAAATTAAGCTAGGCATGACACTATTCATACTTTTGGACTGGGTCGGAATGCAACATTATTTAAGGATAATTTTGAGAAATGCGACTGTTTGAGAAATAAACAAAATTTATGATGTTCGTTAATAAGTTTCCAAATGTGGCCAAATTTCAGCCAACCAATAAATTAAAGCTACTGCAGTGGATTTGATCAAAATACTGAAAAATTGGTTCATGAAATTTCACATAAACTTGAACACATTTCTTCTTCAATTTTCAACTTTTTAAGTAAAATAACATATCGTTGGAATCATTATAATTGGCAGATTTTGAATATTATATTTATAAATTACCGAGTGTTAATTTGAAAAAATGTTATATTCCGCATTCTAGTCCTCATTAGGTACAAAGAACTCCCGCTGACCAGGCTCGACGGCAGCCGTTCGGCTGAGTGAGAGGAAGCCGTGTAGTGGGGGAACCGTTCGCAGGTCCCAGGGCGTAATTGTCATCTGCCCAAAGCAAGTGAGGGGTAACTGGAGTGGCACAATGGTGGGGGTATACTTAGCAAGCCAGTCGATGCGAGTCGGGCGATGATCAATTTTCCTGAGTACCTGCTTTCGATTTTCTCATCAATAGCTCCTCTGAAATGCGCCTCAGCCTCCTTAGAGACTTTTCCTCCCGGAAAGTCATATTTCATAATTATTCTGTCCTTTTGGCGTATACTATGACAAGTGGCTTAGAAATTTTCTAAGATAGTCATTTGGGATAGGTAAGGTCAGTTGAAGTATAGACAGCGTTTATATCCAGTTTTGCTTAAACCCTCGAAGTGTACGGATGCCCGAAAATGTCAAATACGCGCCAAAATAATGATTCGGTAGAAATGCATTTAGTGGGGGAGCCGACTACAGATTTTTGCGGACGACAGTTACCATCTAAAAAAGAAGTGTTGCAAGTGTTTCTCCAGCAGCACAAAATATTTAAAAAAAGTATACGTGAAAGTTCAACTTATACTATTAAGAAGTGTTTCGCATTTTGGAATGAAGCGAATATTAAAACGAACAATAAAAGGGATGCAATTAGGAAAGTAGAGCTTTTATATGCAAAGTGGTTTAATATCGTAAAAAATACAAATAGAAAAGACTTAAGTGAAACTCAGTTATTCAAAGAAATAAAATTCGAAGATGAACTGAATAATCTATTTGATATTGGACATAAAAGGGCTCTAGAAGATATGTTACATTTCGAAGACAAAGAATTCTTACGTGCGCAACGTCAGAAAGGACGGTGCGGATTTTTGGCCTTTCCCATTGATACTTCGACGTTATTCGAAAATAATGAAGAATCAAAAGGTAAGTTATTTTAAGTGATTAATTTTCTATTAATGAACTGTTATAAACTTTTTAGATTCATATAATATAATTATATATAAAATTTAGGATTAACAAAAGTCTTCTTTTATATTTTAAAAATTCTACGTAGAAAAAGTGAACATGTTTATAGTAATTTGTAGCGATTGGCTGCATTTTATCAGATCACTTGAAACTGCATAAGTGCACAGTTTTATGTGAATTTCATTGGTAATGGTAAATCCGAATTTTGAAGTCAAAATCATTGCCAATAACGCCTCCGTGGTTCTTTTTCATATTTTTCGTAAAATTGTGCTGAATTCAATTTGTAAAAATTTCCTGATTCGATTTTCCATACATTTTTACGTTCGCAGTCATGAGAGTGTAATCGTCCAAATTCTTTATCTATATTTTTGAACAGCTCTTTACGTTTCGGCACTCATAGGGTCAAAAATCATAAAATTTGGTCCGTGTCTTGTTTCCGACCAAAGTTAAAAAATTTACGGAACTTTCAAAATTTGAAGAAAAACCAACTTTTAAGAATTTTATAAATTTTTGTCAAAGATTCTTGTTCATGAAAAAAATATTTACAAAGTATGCTCATGACATTTTGATTTCGATGAAAATGAAAAAATTCATATACTTTTCAACATTTTGAAAATTTTCAAAAAATGGAAAAAACTATTTTCCGAATAGCTTAAGAAAATTCAGTCAAAATTTTTACTAGATATCAAAGATATTTCGAAACTGTCCCAATGCAATTTTTTGAATAGACCAAAATTCCAAAAAGTTAGACTTTTATTCAGAAATAATTGAGTTTTTATCGTGCTTTTTAGTTGATTTTAACAAGATTTACAAATTATTATCTTAATGATATTGTGCAATTGAACACAAATATAAAATGTTCTATATGTTCTATATGTCCGATATTGCTCGAAACCTAACTTTCTTCTTAAATTCACATCATTATGTGAAAGAAGTTTAAGAGAAGAATCAAGTTTTTCGAAATATCTACCATTTTTCTTCAAAACTCTTTTTGATAAAACTCATAATTTTAATTTTATGCATCAAAAATAAATAAGTAAAAGATTCTAATTTTAAGGTTAGATTTATCAAAAAAAACTATATTATGCCAAAAGACGCGATATACGTAAAAAAGTCTAAAAGAAGTCTTGTAGGAGTTTTTGTTTTATCCGCCCAAAAAATTTGTATTGTAATATTGAATATTTTCTGGAAAACATTATTCAATGAAGAGTACTATTTGCAGACATTAGATGTTTACTTTCATTTATTAAATATTTCTCAAGACTAATTAGTCATGATATTCAACAATGAACCAATAAACTGACTATTTTAAATAAGTGCAGAATTTTTGGTCATAACGATTATTCCAAATTAACTTTACAAAGCATTATATTTTCAACTTTTGTATTATCCATTTCGACTATAAGTGCGAAAGAGACACACTTAATAATAACAATAATTCCGCCCTGGGACCTGCGAACGGTTCCCCCACTATACAGCTTCCCCTCACTCAGCCGAACTGATGCCGCCGATCCTGGTGAGGACTAGAATGCGGAATATAACATTTTGTCAAATTAAAACTTGGCGATTGATAAATATAATATTCGAAATCTGCTAATTATAACGATTCCGACGATATGTATGCAGTAGCTTCAATTTATTGGTTGGCTGAAATTGGGCCACATTTGAAAACTTATTAACGAACATCATAAAGGACCCCGCACCAAATGTACAGAAAAAAGCCTTATGATAAAAAATTGTAAAAAAAATTTTTTCTTGTATTTTCGAACCTGCAAACTAAAGATTCGAAATAAAAATGTCAGAAAAATTGACAGTTTTTAGACAAACACTTGTCCAAAGTTTCGATTTTTACATGTATTTTAATGGAAAAATGCTTATTTTAGCAAAATGTTTTTTTTTCTCAAAAACGCTATGATAGATTTGACTAAAACTTTTATATTTTGACGATCAGGCGTACCGAATCAAAAAATTCATACCCACGAACTAGAAAGATGAACGATTCTTCGGGTATACAGCATGTTTTTGGGGGTGTTTTTGTACCCTAAACATCCAAGTAGTAGTATACCATTAAATCCTCATTTCTTAGTAACTAAAATCAATAGAGATTTTTATTTAACTGCTACGGTATGAAACGACTTTCCAATAACTGAAGTAAGCGTACATAGCAAGAATATGTTTTGACCTCATTTTAGGGGATGTTTTACCATCCCTTAAACAATGAGTCTGAAGTTCCTAACGCATTAATCAATAACAAAAAATAATTTTATTTTTAAATGCATGAAAGCTGCTATTTTATGACGGAAAATAGTCGCGTACAACCCTAAAAACTTCTTAAAGCACTTTCAACCCCTCATCAGATATAAATCTCACCCAAGCTGCCCCTAAATATTTTTTACATTCAACAAAACCAACCTAATTCAAAAATCCGCCCAGTTTTTGCTGATAATAATTTCAATTGATGCCAAAGGGGCACACATAAAGTGTCAACCCTTCAGCACATGTAGAACTCACCCCAGCCACCCCCGAATATTTTAAAGTTCAATAAAATCACCCAAATTCAAAAATACGCCAGGTTTTTCTGATAATGTTTTCAGTTGATGCCAAACTGACAAAAAAGTGTCTGAATCCGTCAGTACATATAGAACTCACCCCAGTTACCCCTAAATATTTTTAAAATTCAATACAATCACCCTAATTTCAAAGTACACCAGGATTTTTCTGAAAATGTTTTCAGTTGATGCCAAAGGGGAAACGTAAAGCCTGAACACCTCAGCGCATGTAGAAATCACCCCAACCACCCCCTAATATTTTAAAAGGTCAATAAAATCACGCTAATCCCAAAGTACGCCAGGTTTTTTCTGACAATGTTGTCAGTTGATGCCAAAGGGGCAAAAAATGTCACAACCCCTCAGCACATGTAGAACTCACCCGAGTCACCCATAAATATTTTTAAAATTCAATATAAACCCCCCAATTCTGAAATGAGCCAAAATTTTCATAATTATTTATTCAATTGATGCGAACGGTTAACACAAAAAGTCTCAACACCTCAGTACATCTGGAACTCATCCAAGTCTAAATATTTTTAAAATTCAACAAAACCAACCTTATTCAAAAATCCGCCCAGTTTTTGCGGATGATAATTTCAATTGAAATTAGGGTGATTGTATTGAATTTTAAAAATATTTAGGGGTGACTGGGGTGAGTTCTATATGTGCTGAGGTTTTGAAACATTTTTTTGCTCCTTTGGCATCAACTGAAAACATTTTCAGAAAAATCCTGTGTACTTTGAAATTATGGTGATTTTATTGAACTTTTAAAATATTCGGGGGTGGCTGGGGTGAGTTCTAAATGTGCTGAAGGGTTGAGACTTTATGTGTACCGCTTTGGCATCAATTGAAATTATTATCAGCAAAAACTGGGCGGATTTTTGAATTAGGTTGGTTTTGTTGAATTTTAAAAATATTTAGGGGTAGCTGGGTGAGTTTTATATCTGATGAGGGGTTGAAAGTGCTTTAAGAAGTTTTTAGGGTTGTACGCAACTATTTTCTGTCATAAAATAGCAGCTCTCATGCATTTAAAAATAAAATTATTTTTCGTTATTGATTAATGCGTTAGGAACTTCAGACTCATTGTTTAAGGGATGGTAAAACATCCCCTAAAATTAGGTTAAAACATATTCTTGCTATGTACGCTTACTCCACTCATCGAAAAGTCGTTTCATACCGTAGCAGTTGAATAAAAATCTCTATTGGTTTTAGTTACTAAGAAATGATGATTTACATATGTTACTTGGATGTTTAGGGTACAAAAACACCCCCAAAAACATGCTGTATACCCAAAGAATCGTTAATCTTTCTAGTTCGTGGGTATGAAGTTTTTGATTCGGTACGCCTGATCGTCAAAATATAAAAGTTTTAGTCAAATCTATCATAGCGTTTTTGAGGAAAAAAAACATTTTGCTAAAATAAGCATTTTTCCATTAAAATACATGTAAAAATCGAAACTTTTGACAAGTGTTTATCTAAAAACTGTCCATTTTTCTGACATTTTTCTTTTGAATTTTTAGTTTGCAGGTTCGAAAATACAAGAAAAAATTTTTTTTAGAATTTTTTATCATAAGGCTTTTTTCTGTACATTTGGTGCGGGGTCCTTTAGTTTATTTCTCAAACAGTCGCATTGATCAAAATTATCCTTGAATAATTTTGCACTTCCAGTCCAAAAGTACTAATAGTGTCACATTACCAAAACACTAACTTGTATTTGCTTGAGTGTCGACAAAAATTTAAAAACTGAATTCGGCCAATTTTGAAAATAATTATTCTTCATTTCAAAAATTTCAAAACCTAATTTTCAAACCAAAGAAAAAGGAATTTTCAAAAAATGAATTTAATTTTTAACCAAGAAAGATTTTGCAGTCAATAAAGAAAAAGAATCTCAGCCAAAATGTCAAATTTTCAATCCAAAAAGACGAATTTCTGGCAAAACAGTTTAGTTGTCAACCCAAAGATATGAATGTTGAACAAAAAAGTTTAATTTTAAACACAAAAATATGAATTTTCAATTGGAAAAGATCAATTAACAAGCAAAAATTGAATATTCACATTTGCAATTAAAAAATGTATTTTGAACTAAATAAAAACGAATTTTCAACAGAACGGTCACAATTTCAACCAAAGAAATGAACTTTTTACTAAAATAATGAGTCTTCAACCACAGAAATGTATTTTCAACAAACAAAAAAATGTTAACCAAACAGTTGAATTTTCAACCAAAAAGATTAATTTTCTACCCAAAAAGATTAATTTGTAACAAAATACATGAATTATCACAAAGCTATTTAAAATTAAGGAATTTTCAACCAAAGAAATGAATTTTCAACCAAACATGGAATAGTTTAATTTTCGGTCAAAAATAATTAATTTTCAACCAAAAAAAAAGTGATTTTCATTAAAAACTGAAAAAATGTTTAGTGAATTATTAATTTGGGAAAAATTCGACTAAGTTTAAGATATATTTAGAAATTTTGAAAAGATTCCAAAATAATTTAAAACTTGAAAATATTTCAAAAAATTTAAAACATAACGTACATTTTTGAATATTCTGAACAAAACATTTGAAAGCTTCCTAAGCATTTTAAAAGGTTTCAAAAGAATAAAATTTTTTTAATAAAATTCCTAGGAAAACTAAAAATGAATTTAAAAAAATATTTTAAAAAATTTTCAAAATAGAATCTGGAAGGTTTTGAAGCAATTTTTTTTTATTTTGCTGGATTGTAAAAAAATTGTAGGAAAATTTCAAGTTTCAAGATAATAAATAACAAAGTTTTCATTAGATTCCTGGAAAATTTTTTCATGAATTTTAAAACAAATTTTTAAGCGAATATATATATATATATATATATATATATATATATTATCGACTGAGAAATCTTTCTCTGGAGACAGTAATATAAAACATATTATTTTTGAAAGGAAGAATAATTATTTTCAAAATTTGCCGAATTCAGTTTTTCACTTTTTTTCGACACTTAAGCAAATGCAATTTCCCGTTTTGGTTTTTGTTCAAAATTTCTAAAGTTAGATTTAAAAAACGACATTTTTTAGATTGTCTCCATATTCTGCTTTTCATGCTCAGCCGAACTGCTGCGTCGATTCTGATCAGCGGGAGTCCTTTGTACCTAATGAGGACTAAAATGCGGGATATAACATTTTTTTAATTTAGCACTTGGTAATTTGTAAATATAATATTCAAAATCTACGAATTATATCGATTCCAACGATATTTTATTTTACTTAAAAAGTTGAAAATTAAGAAATAAATGTTCAAATTATGAGAAATTTTATGGAAAATTTTTCAGAATATTTCAGTCAAATCCACTGCAGTAGCTTTAATTTATTGGTGCAATATTTTACCTAACTTGGGAAATTCCGCAAGCTAAACTTTGTACACATTTAAAAACTTATTAACTAACATCATAAATTTAGTTTATTTGTCAAATAATCGCATTTCTCAAAATTATTCCTAAATAATTTTACAATCCCAGTCCAAAAGAATGAATAGTGTCATCCCTAGCTCAATTTGGAAACTCATTAATAAACATCATCCATTATTTACTGCTTAAACAATTTGTTTATGAAAGTTAATTAAAAATACTATTTTAACATTTTGAAACTAATTATTTTTCCTTTCAAAAATAATGTTACCATACATTTATTAATGGCACTTCTTCTTTCTTTTTATTAACTTAAGCCTCAACCAAAACAGACTAATTTTCAAACCAAAAAAAAAGGAATTTTTATAAAAAGAGTTGGATTTTTAACCAAGAAAGATTTTTCAGTCGATAAAGAAAAAAAGTCTGACCCAAAATGTTTCATAATTCAACATTGAAGAATCAGTCAAAACATGTATCAATTTTTAAAATTATATTATTTTAGGAAATTTTAAGCTTCCTTTCAAAAATAATGTTTGATATTATTGTCTCCAGACGTTTTACTACTTGTACTTCTGTTTTCTTTTTATTAACTGAAGCCTCAACCAAAATAGACTAATTTTAAAACCAAGAAAAAGGAATTTTTATAAAAAGAGTTGAATTTTTAACCAAGAAAGATTTTTCAGTCAATAAAGAAAAAAAACTGATCAAAAATGTTTAATAATTCAACATTGACAAATCAATCAAAAAATGTATAAAATTTTAAAATTATATAATTTCAGGCAATTTCAAGCTAGAAACATTAATTTATATATCGAAATTTGTTCTAAAATCGTTTTTAATATTCGCTTAAAATTTGCCCTAAAAAATCATAAAAAAATTTCCAGGAATCTAATGCAAATTTTGTTATTTATTATCTTGAAACTTGAATTTTTCCTACAATTTTTTGAAAATCCGGCAAAATCAAAAAAATTGCTTCAAAAACCTTCCAGATTCTATTTTGAAATTAAGAAAAAAAAATTTGTTTGAATTAATTTTTAGTTTTCCTAGGAATTTAAATAAAATTTTTGTATTCTTTTGAAACCTTTCAAAATGCTTAGATATTTTGGAATCTTTTCAAAACTTCCTGATATATTTTAACCTTACTCGATTATTTTCCAAATTAATAATTGTTCAATTGTTATTTATTATTCAAAATTTTTTTAAATCTTTTTAAATATTCTCTTGAAATTAATTTTTTAAATAAAAGATCATTGTCAATTTTCCCAGCAAAGTTAAGAAATTTTTTTATTTGCTCCAAACTTTTAAAGAACCTTAAAAACCTTCAAAATTTTATTTCGAAATCTTCAAAAATCTAAATTTATTTTTTTATTTTTCGAAATCTTTTCCAGCTTCAAATTAAGTTTAGAGCTTCTCAAAACTTCTAAATATATCTTAAACTTACTCGAATTTTTTCCAAATTAATAATTCACTAAACATTTCTTCAGTTTTTAATGAAAATCACTTTTTTTGGTTAGGTTGAGAATTCATTTCTTTGATCGAAAATTCCTTAATTTAAAATAGTTTTGTGATAATTCATGTATTTTGTTACAAATTAATCTTTTTGGGTAGAAAAATAATCTTTTCGGTTGAAAATTCAACTGTTTGGTTAAAATTGGTTTGTTTGTTAAAAATACATTTTTGTGGTTGAAGGCTCAATATTTGAGTAAAAAAATTCATTTCTTTGGTTGAAATGTTTACCGTTCTATTGAAAATTCGTTTTTATTTATTTAAAAATAAATTTTTTAACTGCAAATGTAACTATTCAATTTTTGCTTGATAATTTATCTTTTTCAGTTGTAAATTTCATTATTTTGGTAAAAAATTCATATTTTTGTGCTGAAAATGAAACTTTTATGTTGAAAATTCATATCTTTGGGTTGAAAACTAAACTGTTTTGTCAGAAATCCGTCATTTTGGATTGAAAATGTAACATTTTGGCTGAGTTTTTTTTCATAATTGACTGAAAAATCTTTCTTGGTTAAAAATTCAACTCCTTTTTTGAAAATTCCTTTTTCTTTGGTTTGGAAATTAGATTTGGAAATTTTTGGAATGAAGTATAATTATTTTCAAAATTTACCGGATTCAGTTTTTGAATTTTTTTCAACACTTAAGCAAGTACAATTTAGTATTTTGGTAATGTTCAAAATTTCTAAAGTTATATTTTAAAAACGGACGAAAATCCTTTATATTCTGCTTTTTATGTGTTAAAATGGTATTTTTAATTAACTTTCTTAAACAAATTAGTTAAGCAGTAAAAAAATGTATGATGTTTGCTAATGAGTTTCCAAATTGAGCTAGGGATGACACTATTCATACTTTTGTACTGGGTGGAAGTGCAAAATTATTTAGGGATAATTTTGAGAATTGCGATTGTTTGAGAAATAAACTAAATATATGATGTTCGTTAATAAGTTTTCAAATGTGGCCAAATTTCAGCCAACCAATAAATTAAAGCTGCTGCAGTGGATTTGATAAAAATACTGAAAAATTTGTTCATCAAATTTCACATAAACTTGAACATTTTTTCTTTAATTTTCAATTTTTCAATTCAAATAACATATCGTTGGAATCGTTATAATAAGCAGATTTCGAATATTATATTTGTCAATTTACAAGTGCTGAATTGAAAAAATTTTATATTCCGCATTCTAGTCTACATTAGGGACAAAGGACTCCCGCTGACCAGGCTCGACGGCAGCAGTTCGGCTGAGTGAGGGGAAGCCGTGTAGTGGGGGGAACGTTCGCATTACATTAACAAAAAATTTTTAAACGTTTTAGCTAGCTGAAAAATGACTATACAATTAAACAAAAAATAGGCATATTCTGATTTTTCCTAGGTTATACGAATTTCCAGGCGCCCATGAACATTTAAAATTATACAATCAATAATACTTTATTTTGAAAAAATATTAAATAAAAAACTAAATTGAATTGAAAGGAATAAAAAAACTATTTTCCTTTTACAAGATGTAATTTTTTAAATTTCTGAGGTCGGACATATTAGAATCAGGCAATTAAAATAAATATTCAATTGTATAACTGTGGCTTGTATGTTTAAGAATTAAATTTTTATTTATAGGATTTAATATAGTGTTTAAACTTATTCTACAACATATTGTGTACATTAAGTAAATAAATGCAACATTTAAACGACTTATGAAAAAGTTTCTCTCACATAAAGATTTTTTAAAGAATTAATTATTTATTTAAATTAATAAATTTTATTAATTATATAATTAATTTAATCATTATCTTGGGTTCTTTAATAAGATTTAGATTACTTTATGTTTTTTTTATTAAAAAAAGGTAAGAAGATTTTTTTAAATTAACAACTACCCTGGGTAAAACGGATGCAATTACAAATAAATATTACGTTTATTATTTTGTTATTCGATCAGGATTCATGCAAGCATTTTTTTCCTATTATTATGTATATTGCAATGATTGTATACATATAAAACGAGTTTAACTATTAAAAATCAAAATGATTTGCTATATTATTAATTTTTTGGGAACTTATTATTTTAATACTTTCAGCAATTTTATATCATACTAGTTATTCATTAAACTGAATATTTAATTCTATATATTAAAAACGAGAATTTTATTAGGAGTCATTCACAAATAAGAAGATTTGGGGGGAAGGATTGAAAAAGCATACGTAATAAAAAAATGTAACAAAGAAACTGCAATCCAAAGACATTACAACTTAGAGGAAAGCCTAGCAGAAATTCGATCTGATAACCAAAAGTGAAAAAATTTAACAAATGAGCTTGTTCTTATCAAATAATTTTCAACTAAAATTCAACTAAAATGATGAATCTTAAAAAAATATATATTTTGAACCAAATAGTTTAATTTTCAATTAAAAAAGGTAAATTTATAACCAAGAATAAAATAGTTGATGTCTCAGTTAAATTAATTAATGTTCAACAAAACAACGAATTTTGAACATAATAGTTAAATTTTTAACCAAAGACATTAATTTTCAACAATGTAAACTTTCATTGAGGTAGTTGAATTTTCTGCCAAAAAAGATGAATTTTCAATAAAATACATGAATTTTTACCTATAAAAGATAAATTTTTATACAAAAATGGAATAGTTGAATTTTCAGTTAAAATAATCCATTTTCACAACAACAAAAAACGAATTTCCAACAAAATAGTTTAATTTTCAACCACAGAAATTATTGTTTACAAAGTAGTTTAACTTCCAACCAAGTAATTGAATTTCCAAAAAAAAAGATGAATTCTTAACGCAAAATGCAATAGTTGATATTTCCACCAAAAAGATTTTAATTAAAAATTAAAACCAGTTGAATTCAATCAAAAAATACAAATTTTTAACAAAATTGTCGAACCCTAAATCAAAATAAATTATTTTTCAACCAAATTGTTGCAATTTTAACTGAACAAGATTAAATTTGTACCAGAAGAGATACATTTTTTAAACAAAAAGACGAATTTTGAAGAAATGAGTTGAATTTTCAACAAAAAAAGGTGATGTGCTTAATTTTCGGTTTAAATAATTAATATAAAACAGAAATTTAGAAAATAGTTAAATTTCCAAACAAAGAAATTAATTTTTAACAAAATAATTGAAATTTCAACCAAAGAAACTAATTGTTAAAAAATTAGTTTAACTTTCAACCAATCGATTGAATTTTCAAAAAAATAGTTGAATTCTAACATAAAATAGATTAATTTTCAACTAAACAGTTGCATTTTTATCCGAATTTGGAACCAACCAAATTTGGACCAACAGACATGAATATTCAGAACGAAAAGACGAATTACAAAGAAATGAGTTGAATTTTTAACTAAAAAAGATAAATTTTTAACCCAAAATGGAATAGTTAAATTCTCTGTTTAAATAATTAATAAAAAAAACGAATATAAAAAAATTAAATTTTCAACCAAATAAATTAATTATTAACAAAGTAGATAATTAATTTCCGAAAAAAAATGAATTTTCAGAAAAATGGTTGAATTTTTAACCAAAGTAGTTGAACTTTAAACCAAGTAATTGAATTTCTAACAAAAAAAGATTAATATTGTTATATATAAAGTATATGAAGTTGATATAATAACCAAGAAAGATTTTAATTTTATATTAAAAATAAATGAATTCAACAAAAAAGATGAATCTTCAAAAAAATAGTTGAATTCTGAACCAAACTAGATTAATTTTTTACCAAAGAAAACGAATTTTCAACTAAAAAAGATACAATTTTTACAAAAATTTGAATGGTCATATTCACAGTTGAAATAATTAATTTTCAACAAATGAAGTGAATCTTCAACAAACTACTTAAATTTTTAACCAAAAAAATTAATTTTTAACAAAGTTGTTTAACTTTCAACCAAGTAGTTGAATTTTCTACCAAAAAAAAATGAAATTTCAACGAAAAACATGAATTCTTAAACAAATAGTTTAATTTTTAACTGAAAAAAATGAATTTTCATACAAAAATGGAATAGTTGAATTCTCAGTTAAAATAATTAATTTGTAACAAAGTAGTTCAACTTTTAACCAAGTAGTTGAATTTGAAACAAAAAAAGATGAATTCTTAAAGAAAAACGTAATAGTTGATATCTCAACCAAAAAATATTTCAATTTTAAATTAAAAATAGTTGAATTTAAACAAAAAAGTGAAGTTTTCAATAAAATAGTCGAATTAAAAAAAAAAGTGGAATTTTCAATAAAATAGTTGAATTCTAAACCAAAATAGATTAATTTTCCACCAAACAGTTGCATTTTTCAAAACGAAAAGAAGAATTTTTCAGAAATGAGTTGAATTTTCAACCAAGAAAGATTTTTGAGTCAATAAGAAAAAAAAAGAAAAACTCAATTTTCTACCAAAATAGTTTAATAGCAAACCAAAAAGTATGACTTTTGAATAAAATTGTTGCATTTTAAATTACAAAATTAAACTTTAACCCAATAAAGATGAATTTTTAAACAAAAATATTGTATAAAAATATTGAAATTTTAGATCGAAAATAAAGTTGAATTTCTCTTCGTTTCCTAAGTTTATAAAATCTTAGTAAGATTTTTTTTATCGGGGGGGGGGGGGGGGGGGGTAGAGCAAATATCAGAGTATATTTCCTGGGGCTAACAGGGGTTGCAAATTTGAAATGAAGACTTCAAGTAATTTTTGGACGATCCCTAATTAGAATCACAATCATTTAATTAGCCCAGAACTACTGAAGTACAAAAATACAAAAGGCAGTTTTGTCTCAAACCCAAGTGACCTAACTCCGTAGAGAGTCTCTTTTTCAAAACACTCTTTTCACCTTTCAATTTATCTCCCCGATATCTCGGGAGTGACTTTTTGTTTTTATTTTTAATTAAAAATCTGATTTCAAAAGTGTTTTATACATAGATTTCCTCTTCTGAAAAATTTCAAGTTCGTGACCTAACTATTATCTTATTGTTCCACACCCTTTATTCGATTACTTATCTCGTTTTCAACGTGGGATTTAAGCATTCGATACAAATGAAAACCATGTCTTTACACAGAAACTGAAAAGATTTTCATTCCAAATTTTTACAATCCAAAAAGGTTGTGAGATTATAATTAGTTTTATATTCCTTTAGTTACTTTATTTAGCTTATCATCCTACACCATGATCAGTTGTATAATTCTGGAATAGAAGATTGAATCCAAGTTTAAAAAAAAATACGTGATCTTAATTTTATTGAATAGTGTGTTCCTGAGTATCCTGAAAATCTTGTAGATTCTGATCCTAGATGTCTACCTCTCCTAGGTAAGAGTCTCCTATTTCCACTTGGAGGAGGAGGAGGTTGTT
This sequence comes from Andricus curvator, assembly GCA_932195095.1. Classification (NCBI taxonomy): domain Eukaryota; kingdom Metazoa; phylum Arthropoda; class Insecta; order Hymenoptera; family Cynipidae; genus Andricus; species Andricus curvator. Next base: position 183,105 of record CAKNYM010050782.1, on the reverse strand, counting down.
CTGATTGGAAGATTCCTGGATTGATTTTGTTTTTTTGATTGATTTAATGTGTTGAACTGATTGACAGATTAATTGAGTGGTTTCGTTTAATGGTGTGGTGGTGACAGTTACGGTGAATCTGTTTTTGAGAATCTTGAAGCTTCTGATCTTTGACGTTCGCGTCTTACACGAAAAAATCTATTTTTCCTTGGAGCAGAAGGTGGTTCTTTTGATTGGACGATCGGTTGATGCGGAGGTGTCGAAGGTGGAGTCCAATTTTCGAGTTGAACTTCATTTCTGGGAGGACTGCAAGAGGCACCTGAAGAATAGGTTGGCGAACCAGGCCTTGAACAAGGCCTTGAACGAGGTCTTAACAAAGTAGACCATAGTGCATTTAGACATCCGTTGGTGGGTTCCCGTGAAGAATGAAGTTGATTATATCGTGATCCTGATCGTTGTTTTCCTGTTACTGATGGTTCTGAAAATCTGGAATCTTCTGATCCTGAATTTCCTCGATATCCTGGAAGCAAAAGTCGACTGTCTCCTCTTGCAGGAGGATGAGCTTCATCTATGAAGAAGGATCCCTGATCTAGAGAAGTACTGGTTGGCTTTCTAGGCATTAAACCAGGTCTCAAATGCTTAGGATTTGTTGGATAGCTGGATTGCTGGTAGATGGGTTGTTGTGCAGGCTGAACTTGATTAAATAGTGATGCTTGATAGGATTTTTTTTTAATCTGCGCATTCAGTTCTGTAAACAAAGAAAGATTATAGATTTTAAACTTTGAAAAAAAAATTAGTTCGACTATCCGGGCAGATTGAGATGTTCCTAATGGGAAAATAGAAAAAGGGATACAAAATATATTCCAGACTACTACTGCAATTCGAAAAAAAATTATATTGAGTCAACAAAATTTTGGTTGGCTCAAACATAGAATATGGCTATTGTATAAACAGGTGACAGAATAAAAATTTTTATTAGGTTTGGTTGATTTGACGAAATATGAATAATTTGGAGACTGATGAATACTTCAATCTCAGATAAAATTGAAGAATTTAAAAACAATGCTATTAGAAATAAACAAAATTTATTTGAAAAACTTAAAATGAGTCAAAAGTAAGTGTAGCAATGGTGTGATATCATTTCGGAACAAATGGACAATTATTAGGGGTTGTTAAGGACATTTCAAATTTTACACTGAGGTTTCGAAGATTTAACAAAGATTTTGAATATTTAACTATGATTCCAAAAATTTCAATGATTTAAAAAAATTTTAAACACTTTAGTGATTCCACAAATATTTCAAAAATTACACAAATATATCATTGAAAATTCAAATTTGTCAAAAAGGTTTCGAAAATTCAACGAAGTTTTTAAATATTTAACCAAGATTTTCAAGATTTCCAATATTTCACAAACTTCAAATATTACAAAAAATTTCAAAGATTGCAGTGATTTCAAAAAAATTTCACAAAGCTTTAATACAAATTTTCAAATTTGTCAACAAGATTTCGAAAATTTAACAAAGATTTAAACAAGATTTTAAAGAATTAAAAGGATTTCAAAGATTTCAGATATTTTACAAAAATTTCATAACATTTTTTTAAATTGTTCAAAAACTTTTGATGGTTTAACAAAGACTTTAAATTTTTCCAAGATTTCATAAATTTATGAAAATTTCAAAGATTTCAGTAATTTCACGAATCTTTCAAAAATTTCACAAAGATTTCATAAAAACTTCAATATTCCCAGAAAAGTTTGGAAAATTCAACAAAGATTTTAACAAGATTTCGAAGATTACAGATATTTCACAAAAATTTTAAACGTTTTGTCAAGATTTCATAAAAAATTTTAATTTGTTAGAAAATTTTCGTCAGAAAGGTTTCAAAAATTCAACAAAGATTTGAAACATTTAAACAACATTTCAGAGATTTCAAAGTTATTATTTCATATATTATTATATTAACAATAGAACCAAATTTCAAAGATTAAGAGATTTCAGATATTTCTAAAAAATTTCAAAGATTTCATAAACCAATTTTAATTTGTTAAAATTTCTTTAAAGATTTAACAAAGACATACAAAATTTCCAAGATTTGAAAAATTTCAAAGATTTTAAAAGATTTTAGAGAATTTAGTGTTTTCACAAAGATTTCAAAAATTTCACAAAGATTTCATAAAAATTTCAAATTTGTCAGGAAGATGTCGAAAATTCAACAAAGATTTTAAAAATTTAGTCAAGATTTCAGAGATTTCACAAATTATTATATTATTATATTCACCAATAGATACAAATTTCAAAGATTTCAGAGATTTCAAAAGATATTATGAAAATTTCAAATTTTGCAGAAAGGCTTCAACGATTTAAACTAGATTTCAAAGATTTCACAAATATTCAAGATTTTGAAAAATTTCAAAATCTTAAACAAGATTTCCAAGATTTTGAATACTTCACAAATTACCAAGATTTACAAGGATTTTAGAGATTTCAGATATTTCGCAAAAAATTCCAAGATTTCATAAAAGATTTCTAATTTGTCAGAAAATTTTCGAAGATTTAACAAAGACTTAAAATATTTCAAAAATTTCAAATGTTCATAAAGATTTCTCTATATCACAAAAATTTTATGAAATATTTTCAATTTATCGGAATATTTTCGAAGATTTAACAAAGACTTTAAAGATTTTGAAGATTTCAAATATTTCAAAGATTTCAAAATATTTCAAAGATTTCAGTGATTTCACAAATATTTGAAAAATTTCAAATATGAAAGATTCAAGAAGATTTCAAAGATTTGAGATATTTCACAAAAATTTAAAAGATTTCACAAAGATTCCATAAACAAATTTTAATTTGTTTGAAAATTCTTAAAGATTTATCAGAAACTTTGAAGATTTTTAACATTACAAAAATTTCAAAGATTTAACAATATTTTAAAGATTTTAGTGATTTCACAAAGATTTAAAAAAATTCACAAAGATTTCATAAAAATGTGTAATTTGTCAGAAAGATTTCGAAAATTCCGCAAAGATTTTGAAAATTTAAACGATATTTCCATGATTTCACAAATTATTATTTATATATCATTATATTATTATATTTACCAATAGAAATAAAGAAAACCACAATGGCAAGGAGCTGTACAACATATATGGACTTCATTTTCACTACATATGGATTTCACTTAGAAAGGTTTTGAAGATTTAATAAAGATTTCAAAGATTTATCCAAGATTTATGTAATTGATAAATTGATCAACTTTTCTATTGAACTGTATTCAATATAAAATTAGGAATGTCAAATACACGACTCAATGGGTTTCAAGTGTGCTACAGTCTTTCATAAAATTTGGTGATCTTGGAGGGATTCCCGCTGGCGGAAATGATGATTCACAAGTTTCATAATGTAGCCTTGTTATTGTTTCAATAAAGTTGAAAATCTTACAAAATTTCGTTCTTTTTTTCAAGTTTATATTTTTGTGCTGTTTGTAAACATTAGATAACATTTAGTTTACTAAAGCTTTTTCTGATTTCTAGTCCTGACTGAATAAAAATGAAAACGGAAATCAAAAGAGTAAAAAGAGTAGACAGTCTAAGTTTGGTTCCGACTGAAATTAAAAACGTCAGAAACAGGAAAGTTATAGGTACTTCCGGAACGGAACGAAATTCCTATCAGTAAAATAATATCCGCAACACGGTTGACATTTTATTCGCTGTGTCATTCAATTTCACACCTATACACACACACATACACACACTCGTATTTTCTGTTATATTTTAATGCCTGCTTTAAAATACATGTATTTCACCATTTACATATCCACATTTCATTTTAAACCAAAACACCAAAATCCATTCAACAATTAGGGATCATCCAAAAATTACGTTACCAGTTTTGGAATATGGGAAAAAAACTGAAAAAGGTGACTCAACAAAATAGTTGAATTTTAAACCTACAAAGATGAATTTTCAGTTTGGAAAATTAATTTTCGACAAAAAAACTAAATTTCAACTGATTGCATTCAACTCAAAAACACAAATTTTTAACAAAATAGTTGAATCTTTAATCAAAATGATGATTTTTCAAAAAAGAAGATTAATTTTCTGCACAAGAAAACGAATTTCTAACAAAATACATGCATTTTCAAAAAAAGTTGAATTTTCTACCCAACAGGAAATAGCACACAGTTTAATTTTCAAAACAAAAAAATAAGTGTTCAACCAAAAACTGTTGGTTCTCGCGCTTCGCGCTCGATAATGTATTTACCTCGCGCTACGCGCTCGGTATTTGTATTTCCCCTATATTTGTGCACAGACCTTTTAAAATTAAAGGTCAAAGAATCGACAGCTGTAATTTTTTGATTGTGAATTCTCTTTTGTTAAAGCTCCTCCGGCTTTAATGAACACATTCTCATCACGTATCTCGTACTTCGCACTCGATTTTGTCGAAAATGCGAACTTTTCTCAATTACGTTCAACTCTATTATATCAAATGTATATACATTTATTTCTGTACTTCGGCCTGGGATTGCTTATTCAGATATTGCAAAATGAAGTACAAATATTATTTATCATGTTTCCTTAATATTTTTTTGCTTATTTTCCATTAAAACCCTGAAAAATGTATCATTTCAATAAATTTATATTGTTAAAATTCATAATCTGCATGGGTATGAAAACATACGTATTATCATTGACTTGTTTTTATACTTGAAAAAAAGTGCGCATCCTATAAGAAAATAGCTATTTGTGATACAAGTGCGCAAAATAGGCGATTGCCGAAGAGTGCGAAAAGTTGAAGGCCAATGCTGCAATCACACGAGTAGTAATCACCTGTGCGTACGTGTATCACACGCTACTTTTGGCAAAAACCACCCGAGAAAATCATTCAGCAATTTTTTACACTTTTTTTCAAGTAGTAGTAGTAGTAGTAGTAGTATACCATTAAGCCATTTCCCTTTCAGGGTAGGCGTGACACTACCCGATTCGGGTAGTGTTTCTAGGTGGATAGTTTCTTGTAGTAAATAACTACAAGTGTGGGCTCACCACACCCACGAAGGGCCAACAGCACGCAGTATTCTCGAATGGTCACCCATTCAAGTACTAACTGCGCCTAATGCTGCTTAACTTCAGTGATCGGACGAGAATTGGTTTTTTCAGCGTGGTATGGATAGAAAATAGAAATTCATGGAATTCCAGGACTTGAAGGAATTCCATTAGTTCCTTGATGTCTGTGGATTTCATGAATTCCGTGAATTCCACGAATTCCGTGAATTTCATTAATTCCGTGAATTCCATGAATATCGTGAATTCCATGAATTCCTTGGATTCCGTGAATTCCAAGAAATCCCTGAATTCCGTAAATTCCGTAAATTCGATAAATTCCATGAATTCCGTGAATATCGTGAATTCCATGAATTTCGTGAATTTCATTCATTCCGTGAATTCCATGAAAATCGTGAATTCCATGAATTCCTTAGATTCCCTGAATTCCAAGAAATCCCTGAATTCCGTGAATTCCTTAAATTCTTAGAATTTCGTGAATTTTCAAAATTCCGTGAATTCCATCAATTCCGTGAATTCCGTGAATTCCATGAATTCCGTGAA
>CAKNYM010050782.1:154955-177421 GCA_932195095.1 Andricus curvator | reverse complement strand
TATATATATATATATATATATATATATATACCATTAAACCATTTCCCTTTCAGGGTAGGCGTGACACTACCCGATTCGGGTAGTGTTTCTAGGTTCTTCTTGTAGTTATAAATAACTACAAGTGTGGGCTCACCACACCCACGATGTGCCAACAGCACTCATGTCAGTATTCTTGAATGGTCACCCATCCAAGTACTAACCGCGTCCAACGCTGCTTAACTTCAGTGATCTGACGAGAACTGGGTTTTTCAGCGTGGTATGGCCGTTGGCCATGAATTCCGTTAATTTCATGAATTCCGTGAATTCCATGAATTTCAATAATTCCATGAATATCGTGAATTCCGTGAATTCCAAGAAATCCCTGAATTCCGTAAATTCGGTAAATTCCGTGAATTCCATGAATTTCGTGAATTCCGTGAATTTTAATAATTCCGTGAATTCCATGAATTTCATGAATTCCATTAATTCTGTGAATTACTTGCATTCCTTGAATTTCTTGAGTTCCGTGGATTCCTTAAATTTTTAGAATTGAGTGAATTCCACGAATGCCGTGAATTCTATGAATTCCTTGAGTTTAATGAGTTCCTTGAATTCCATGCATTCTGTGAATTCCATGATTTCTGTTTATTCCATGAATTCCACGAATTCCGTGGATTTATTGATTTCCGTGAATTACTTGCATTCCTTGAACTCCTTGAATTTCGTGAATTCTGTGAACTCCTTAAATTCTTAAAATTCCGTGAATTCCATTAATTCCATGAATTCCGTGAATTCCATGGATTCCATTAATTCCGTGAATTACGTGAATTCCATGATTTTCGTGAATTCCGTAAATTCCTTGAATTTCATGGATACATTGAATTCCATGAATTTCTTGAATTCGGTGAATTCCATGAATTCCGTGAATTTCATTTGTTCCGTGAATGCCATTAATTTTGTGATTTCCATGAATTACGTGAATTCCATGATTTTCGCTAATTTTGTGAATTCCTTGAATGCCATGTATTCATTAAATTCCATGCATTTCTTGAATTCGGTGAATTTCATGAATTCCACGAATTTTTTTAATTTATTGATTTCTGCGAATTACTTGCATTCCTTGATTTTCTTGAATTCCGTTAATTCCTTAAATTTTCAGAATTTCGTGAATTCCATGATTTCTGTGAATTCCGCGAATTCCATGAATTCCATGAATTTCATTAATTCCATGAATTCCATGTATTTCATTAATTGCATGAATTCCGTGAATCCAATTAATTCCGCGAATTACGTGAATTCCGTGATTTTTGTGAATTCCGCAAATTATTTGAATGCCACGCATTCATTGAATTCCATGAATTTCTTGAATTCAGTTAATTCCATAAATTCCCTGAATTCTACGAATTGCGTGAATTTATTGCATTCCGTGAATTACCTACATTCCTTGAATTTCTTGAATTCGGTGAATTCCTTAAATTCTTAGAATTCCGTGAATTGTGTGAATTCCTTAAATTTCATGAATTCCTTGAATTCCATGAATTCCTTGAATTCCATGAATTCCTTGAATTCCATGGATTCCTTGAATTCCATGAATGTATTCCATTAAAATATTCTTTCGAAGTTTCATTTCTGCCGTGCCTCCCGAGATAAACACATATTTGAAAGAATGTTTTTATTTTTCCGGTGTGCAAAGTTACGTGAATTTCAGATTCATCTCACTTCAGTTTTTGGTCATGGTTCACAGCGGATGTCAATTTTCTTGTATAAAAAACTGAAGTGAGTTGAATTTTAAATTCGCGTAAAATTAAGAAAAAAAGCTTCCCAGTTGCATGTTTAACCAAGATAGAATTCATTTTACAAAAAGGGATGAATATTCAAACAAAAAGGCGAATTTTTAAGAAATGAGTTGAATTTCAACCAAGAAAGATTTTTCAGTCAATAAGGAAGAAAAAATTCATCCAAAATGTTGAACTTTTAAGCCAACAAGACGAATTTTCTACAAGCCAGTGAATTTTAACCAAAAACTTTAACCAAAACTTTGGAACAAAATTGTTGCAGAAATAATTTTAAAAAAAGTAGTTCAACTTTCAACCAAGTAATTGAATTTTTAAACAAAAAAATTGAATTCTTAAAGAAAAATGTAATAGTTGATATTTTAACCATAAAATACTTTAAATTTGAATTAAAAACAGTCAAATTTAACCAAAAAAGATCAAATTTTCACCAAAAGAGATAAATACTTAAAACGAAAAGACAAATTTTCAACCAATAAATATTTTTCAGACACTAAGAAAGAAAAAGATTAACAAAAAAGAATGACTTTCTAACAAAATTGTTGCATTCAAACCACATAATAAAATTTAAACAAAAATTGAATTTGCAAACAAAAAAGACATATTTTGATAAAAACAAGTGAATTTTCAACCGAAAAGAATGATTTTTCAACAAATGTTGCATTTTGAACTACATAATAAAATCTTAACAAAAAAAGATGATTAAAAAAGAATTAAAAAATTAACTTTTAACCAAAAATAGTTGGATTTACTAATTGGGGTTTTATCAATTCAATTCGCATGCATGTGGAAAAACGAGAAAAGGGTGAAAAGAAGGGAAAAGGGGAAAGACTGTGAACCCTGCGATGAACAAATAGGAATTTCAATAATATATAGACTAAAGAATAATAGTTTAAATAAATAGTGAAGTTTATTTTCATTACTTTAATGTCTGACAACTCTAGGTAAAAGTCTCCTATTTGTACTTAAAGGAGGAGGTGGTTTTTCTGATTGTAAGATGCATTGCTATGTAGGAGGTGAGGTAGGGTTTTAAAATCAACTTCATTTTCAAATTCCTGCCTGGTAAGATTGTTAGAGGCAGCTGAAGAATAGGTTGGCGAACCAGGCCTTGAAACAATCCTGAAAAAAGAGACATTGGTGGATTTCGGCGTCCGTTGATAGGTTCTTGTGAAGGATAAACTTCATTAATTTCTGATGGTGATCTATAATTTCCTGTGACTGATGATTCTGAAAATCTTAAATTTTCTGATCCAAGTTTTTAAAAAGAAAACACGTGATCTTAATTTTATTCAATGGCCGCTTCCTGGGAATCCTTAGTATCCTTGGTATCCTGAGTATCTTGTGGATTATAATCTTTGTTGTGCGGTATCTCTTCTGGCTAATATCCTGTTTTTAGTCAGAGCAGCAGATGGATTATTAAAATGCGAGATTCCTTGATGTGGAGGACTCGTTGGTGGAGTTCTTTCCAAATTTTCTTCACTGGAATATTCCTCTCCAGGTGATTGCTAGATTCAGCTGAAGAATAGGTTGGCGAAGCAGGCCTTGAACTTTAAGTAATTTTTAGACGATCCCTAATTAGAATCACAAATATTCAATTAGCCCAGAACTGTACATAACTACAAAACACAACATCACGCAGTTTTGTTCCAAACCCAACTGACCTACTTCAGTACAGAGTAATTTTTTAAACACTCTTTTCACCTTTCAATCCAACTCCCCGATATCTCGAGAGTGACTTTTTGTTTCTATTTTTAATTAAAAATCTGATTTCGAAAGTGTTTATTTCCTCTCCTGAACAATTTCAAGTTTCTGAGCTAGCTATGCTCTTATCGTTTTACAACCTTTATTCGATTACTTGTCTCGTTTTTAACATAGGATTTTAGCATTCGAGATAAATCAAAACCATGCCTTTACCGAGAAACTGAAAAGATTTTTATTCAAAATGTTTACAATACAAAAAGGTTTGTGAGATTATATTAGTTTTATATTTCTTTAGTTACTTTATTTCGATTATCTTCCTACACCATGATCAGTTGTATAATTGTGTAATAGAATATTAAATCCAAGTTTTTTTTTGAAGAAAAAGCATGATCTTAAATTCATTGAAGAGTGTGTTCCTGAGTATCCTGAAAATCTTGAAGATTCTGATCCTAGATGTCTGCCTCCCCTAGGTAAAAGTCTCCTATTTACACTTGGAGGAGGAGGTTGTTCTGATTGGGAGATTCCTTGATTGATTTTGTTTATTTGATTGATTTAATGTGTTGCACTGATTAATAGATTAATTAATTGATTTCGTTTAATGGTGTGGTGATGACAATTACGGTGAACCTGTTCTTGAGAATCTTGTAGCTTCTGATCTTTGACGTTCGCGTCTTTCACGAAAAAATCTATTTGCTCTTGGAGGAGGAGGTGGTTGTTTTGATTGAGCGATTGACTGATGCGGAGGAGTTGTGGGTGGAGTGCAATTTTCGATTTGTAATTCATTTCTGTTAGGACTGCAAGAGGAACCTGAAGAATTGGTTGGCGAACCAGGCCTTGAACCAGGTCTTATCAAATTAGACCGTGGTGCATTTAGATGTCCGTTCATGGGTTCCCGTGAAGAATGACGTTCATTAACTCGTGATATTGATTGTGACGTTACTGATGGTTCTGAAGATCTTGAATCTTCTGATCCTGATTTTCCTTGATGTCCTGGAACTAAATGTCGATTGTTTCCTTTTGCAGGAGGATGTGGTTTATCTACGATGGAGGGAACTGAAAGTCGACTGTTTCCTTTTGCAGGAGGATGTGGCTTATCTACGATGGAGGGAACTAAAAGTCGACTCTTTCCTTTTACAGGAGGATGTGGTTTATTTACGATGGAGGATCCTGATGCTGTAGGATTTGGCTTGGACTGCGCACTCAGTTCTGTAAGAAAAGGTTATAGATTTTAAACTATGAAAAAAAATGAGTTCATCTATCCGGGGAGATTGAGACCAAACCAAATTTTTGTATTGGTTTTGGTTGATTTGACGAAATATGAAAATATGCTTCAGTCTCAGACCATACCATTAAGCCATTTTCCTTTCAGGGTAGGCGTGAAAAATAGACAAAATTGAAAAATTGCTATCTGAAAATACTATCTGAAATAAAAAAACGTCTTATTTGAAGAACTTGAGATAATTTTAAATGTGAATTGTAGAAATCTTATTCTTTACTTTTATGATCAATTGCCAACGAAATGTTTTTCTGCTCTAGTCATACATTAATTAGTTCTGAATTATTGATATACTACTATGTACTGTATGAATATTTTTTAGGAATAATACAATCATAAATCTCGGTACCCTGTTACTAAGTGTAGCAATAGTGCGTCATCATTTCGAAATAAATAAAAAATTATTAGGGATCGATAAGTATTACGTAATTCACTTTACAGGAGTTAAGGAAGGGGGGAGTATAGATTAGTATGACAAAATGGTCAAAAACCGTTTCCCAGAGAAAATGGATATTAAGTTATTATTTTTATTTTTTGTTAGCCTAATAATTACATGATCCTTGACTCACAGTATTGTCCATTGATATAAGACACTTAAAAATGTAGCAAATAATTACTTTTAAAAGTATTTTTGATAATTAGAGACTGAGTTAATGAGTTAGAAAGACGGTTCCAATTTCTGATTTTTCCCAATGCTCATGATTCAACTTCAGCTTCAGGATTTAAGGTTAAATAATGATAATATTAATGATAAACAAATTTAAATTTTTTAAACATCCACGAGTATCCATAATAAACAAATTTAGTACTCAAAAATATTAAAATTTGTCGAAAATTTAGTGATATAAAATGTTCTTTCTGCTTTTTTTCGGTAAAATATAGGCTTGAATAAATACGTATTATTTAAATAATTGTGAAATTATTTAAGCAAATTATTTTATTGTTATTATTGATTAAATAACTCATAAAGTCTAGAAAATACGTTCATTTCGCGAGTTGACTGAAAAAAACAAATATTTAAACAAATTAAAATTGTTTATACAATTAAATATTTGTTAAAAAATGACTGTATCTTCTTTAATCACCGATTAATGATTATTTCAAAAAAACTTCTAAAAAGCGTCAATAAACCGCAATATTACGTAAAATTCAAATTTGTCACTTATGGGGTTTTCTTTGAGGACCCATAAGAGTGGCTTAAAATTATTCAACCTCAAAATTTATGATTGATTCTTATTCTTCGACGAATTCTGAACAATGTACTGAAACACGGAATTATGTGTAACATATAATCGCGTTTAAATATTAAATTAAAAAAAAGCTGACTTTTTCCCATGTTAAATAAATGGGAACCTTCATGGTCTTTGCGGCACCCCTAAATATTAACCGTTTTTGCTCAAATTTGGGGGAGATTCTTTTTTGGGCATTCGAACAAAAATGAAGGATGAGAGCAGATAAATTCGAAAAGTAAAAATAAGGGCCACCCTATTGACCTATTGATTTTTCAGATTTTACCAAGATTTCCAAGATTTAAAAAGACTTCAAAGATTTGAGAGATTTGACAAAGGTTTCAAAGATTTTACAATGATTCAAAAAGATTTCATAAAATAATTTTAATGTTTCAGAGAGGTTTGGAAGATTAATCAAAGATTTTGAAGATTTAACCAAGATTTCACAAATTTCACTGATTTCAAAATATATCAAATTTGTCAGATCGGTTTCGAAGATATAACAAAGATTTTAGAAATTTCAAAGATTTAAAAAGATTTAATGATTTCAGACATTTCACCAAAGTTCCAAAGATATCACATAAATTTCATTAAAAAAATTTTAATTTGTCAAAAAAATTTCGAAGTTTTAACAAAGATTTTAATCATTTCCAAGATTTCACAAATTTCAGAGATTTAAAAAGATTTCACAGATATCAGATATTTCGGAAAGATTTTAAAAATTCCAAAATGCTTCATAAAAATTTCAAATTTATTAGAAAGATTTCGACAATTTGATACAAATTTTAAAGATTTAACCAAGATTTCCAAGCTTTTACAAATTTCAAAGATTTCAAAAAGATTTCTAAGATTTCACAAATTTAAAAGATTTAAGAGATTTCACAAAAATGTCACAAAGATTTCATAGAGATTTCAATATTGTCAGAAAGGTTTTGAAAATTTAACAAATATTTTAGAGATTCAACCTAGTATCCAGGATTCCACACATTTCAAAGATTTCAAAAGATTTCAAAGATTTCAGAGATTTCACAAAGAATTCAAAGATTTCATCACAAAGATTTCATACAAATTTCAATATTTTCAGAAAAGTTTGGAAAATTTAACAAATATTTTAAAGATTTAACCAAGATTTCCTAGATTCCACACATTTGAAAGATTTCAAAGATTTTGCACAGATTTCAAAGATTGAATTTTTCTAGAGATTTCATAGAGATTTCAAAGATTTATCAAAGAATTCAAAAAATTGTTTAAAGATTTTAAACATTTCACAAAGAATTCAAGAATTTCTGAGATTTCACAGATTAAAAATATATAAGAGATTTCACAAAGATTTCATAAAATTTTCAATTATTCAGAAAGATTTCAAGAACTTAACAAAGATTTTGAAGATTTTACAAAGTTTTTAAAAATTTAACCAAGAATCCACAAATTTCAAAAATTTCAGAGCTTTCATAAAGATTTTGAAGATTTCACAAAGATTTCAAATATTCAACAAATTTTTCAAATATTTTAAAGATATCAAAAAGATTTCAAAGATTTCACGAAGATTTCCAAGATTTCTAAGAATTCACAAATTTAAAAGATTTAAGAGATTTCAGAAAAGTTTCACAAAGATTTCACCGAGTATTAACAAATATTTCAAAGATTTCACAAAGATTTAAAAAATTTCACAAATATTTCAAAGATTTCACCAAGATTCAAAAGATTTCAGAGATTTCACAAAGATTTCAAAAATATTTCACAAAGATTTTAAAAATTTAACCAAGATTGCCAAGCTTTTACAAATTTCAAAGATTTCAAAAAGATTTTCAAGATTTCTTAGATTTCACGAACTGAAAAGATTTAAGAGATTTCACAACAATTTCACAAAGATTTCATACAGATTTCAATATTGTTAGAAAGGTTTTGAATATTTAACAAATATTTTAGAGATTTAACCAAGTTTCCAGGATTGCACACATTTCAAAGATTTTAAAATATTGCAAAGATTTCAGAGATTTCACAAAGATTTCAAATATTTCGCAAAGATTGCACAAAGATATCCAAGATTTCTGAAATTTCACAAATTTCAAAGATTTAAGAGATTTCATCACAAAGATTTCATACAAATTTCAATATTTTCAGAAAAGTTTGGAAAATTTAACAAATATTTTAAAGATTTAACCAAGATTTCCTAGATTCCATACATTTGAAAGATTGCAGAGATTTTGCAAAGATTTCAAAGATTTCACAAAGATTGAATTTTTCTATAGATTTCACAAAGGTTTCAGAGATTTATCAAAGAATTCACAAATTGTTTAAAGATTTTAAACATTTCACAAAGATTTCAATAATTTCAGAGATTTCACAAACATTTCACAAAGATTTGAAAAATTTGCGAGATTTCTGAGATTTCACAGATTCAAAAGATTTAAGAGGTTTCACAAAGACTTCAAAAATTTCACAAAGATTTCATAAAAATTTTTAATTTTTCAGAAAGATTTCAAGAACTTAACAAAGATTTTAAAGATTTTACAAAGTTTCTAAAGATTTAACCAAGATTCCACAAATTTCAATGATGTCAGAGATTTCATAAAGATTTTAGAGATTTCCCAAATATTTCGAAGATTTCACAAAAATTTCACAAAGATTTCAAATATTTCACAAATATTTCAAATATTTCAAAGATATCACAAAGATTTCCAAGATTTCACATAGATTTCCAAGATTTCTAAAAAGAATTCATAAATTTAAAAGATTTAAGAGATTTCACGAAAATTTCACAAAGTATTAAAAAATATTTCACAAAGATTTCAAAGATTTCGGAGATTTCACAAAGATTTAAAAGATTCCACAAAGATTTCAGAAATTTCACAAAGATTTCGAAAATATTTCACAAAGATTTCAAATATTTCACAAATATTTCAAAGATATCACAAAGATTTAAAAGATTTCCAAGATTTCACATAGATTTCCAAGATTTCTAAGAAGAATTCACAAATTTAAAAGATTTAAGAGATTTCGCGAAAATTTCACGAAGATTTCACAAAGTATTAAAAAATATTTCACAAAGATTTCAAAGATTTCGGAGATTTCACAAAGATTTAAAAGATTCCACAAAGATTCAAAAGATTTCAGAAATTTCACAAAGATTTCGAAAATATTTCACAAAGATTTCAAATATTTCCAAGATTTCTAAGAATTCACAAATTTAGAAGATTTAACAGATTTCCCGAAAATTTCAGAAAAGTATTAACAAATATTTCAAAGATTTCAAAAATTTCACAAAGATTTCAAAGATTTCAGAAATTTCACAAAGATTTCTAAAATTTAACAAAGATTGCACAAGCATTTCAGAATTCACCAACTCTAAAGATTTAAGAGATTTCACAAAGATTTCAGAAAAATGTCAAATTTGTCAAAAAGGTTTCGAAGATTTCATACATTATTATTATATTATTATATTTACCAATATAATTAAAGAAAACCGCAAGGACAAGGAGCTGTACAACAAATATGGGCCTCATTTTCACAAATTTCAAAGATTTAAAAAGATTTAAAAGATTTTAGAGATTTCAAAAATATTTCACAAAAATTACAAAGATTTCACGAAGGGTTGAAAACCATATTTCAAGAGTGATCAACCGCCCGATCTTGAGTGATTTATGCTACTAATCAATTAATAAACTTTTCTTTCAATTCGTTTTAAAAATAAAGTGATGGACGTTAATTGAACAACTCAACGGGATTCAAGTGTACTACAGTGTTTTATATAATTTCGCAGTGTTTGAGTAGGTAAATGCACTAAAAAGATTATTTTCAAAGTTAAGATATTAAGGTAAGATGGAGTAAATCCATAAAAACGTCATGCTGATGAAGATATGGATTGACAAGTTTCTTAACGTGGCCTTGTTATTCTTTCAATAGAGTTGAATATATTGCAAAATCTCGTTCTATTATTCATTTTCACAGTTTTTGTGTGTTTTTACTCATCAGAGAAAGAAGTGGGAAAGCAGCTCTGATAACGCGCAATTATCAACAGAAATTTAGCAAACATTCAATTAACTAAGAGCGAGCATCATTTTTATCTTTACTCTATGACTGGTAAATAACACGTGTGTTTTTTCAAGAGGATTCTTATTATTATACAATTAATAACAGCAATATACTAATAATTGAACTTGCAAATATTACAAAAACAATAAAAACGAATATGGGTTTATGACCTGATTTGAGCCAAATGCACATAAAAATGTAAGTAATTTTGCAATTCGGTAATAATCCTGATGACTGAAATGAAAAAATAAATTATGAGTTGCTTTTATATGATATTGAAAGACGCAGTTTTCTCTCGTTCGAGAAAATGAAGTTCATATTTTCGGTTCTGCTCCTTGCACTTGCGGTTTTCTTTAATTGTTTTGGTAAATATAATAATATAGATAAACGTTTATTTTTTAGCCTGCTGGCCTTGAAAAATTGACTTCCATTTTTTTACAGAATTTTCTTAAAACTAACCCTTAAAACTAACATCCTTCCACACCTTATCTCTAACGCCGCTCGCTCTTATCGCATTGCCTTCCTCGCTTCGCCTCGCCTCGCACGCATGTCCCTACTTTCTTGGTTTTCCTCGCATTAACAAACTCTGCCTCCGCGGCTAATCCCTAATACTTATCTAGTATTTACAATATTTACATTTACTTATATTTACTTCCTCCTCTATTTACAATCTTTCCTTCTCCATTCCTCTTCCTCCTTCCTTCTCTTCTTCACCATCTTACCCAAGACTCCCTTCACCCATGCTACTGCCCTTTTGTCCCCCCTTTCATGCATCAATGCCTCCATGCTTATCCCACTCCTTTCCACCTCTACGCACTCCTCCAACCAGTGCTCCACTCTTGCCTCCCCCTTCCCACATAGTTCACACATCCTCTCTTCAGAGATCACTGTAAATCCCAGAGATTTTATTTCTGAAGTTGGATAAAAGCATTGTAAAAGTTATCCAAATTCAGATAACTGTAGTGCTCAATTGTTTGCAAGGTTTTTATCCAACTTTAGATAAAAAAACATATCTGAGATTTATTGTGATCTCATAAAGAATATGACTATTTGATGAATGTTAAATTGATGACAAAAATTTGCTTTCAAAATTGTTTTCATATAAAAAAAAGCCCTTGGAAAAACAAACTTTGAAATGTTGCTTATTATAATCTTAAACAAATAAATTAAATCATCAATTCACATCAAACATAGACAAATTAATTTTACATCGAATTTTCTTTAACTTTAGTTAAAATAATTTTGAGTTTACTAACTTTAATTGAATTCTGTTAAATTAAATTTTAACTTATTTGTCAATTTGTTGGAATTACAAAAAAAAAGCATGGAAGTTTATAAAAAAGTTTGAAATTAATAAAACATACTTTTTAACGTAATACTTGAATTTTCAACAAAATAACTAAATTTTCAAGAAAAGAATTGCATCTTCAACCTAAACAGATGAATTCTCGACAAAAAGTGTAATAGTTGATATTTTAACTAAAAAAGATAAAATTTCATTTAAAAAAATGCATTTTAAAACCCAAAAGACGAATTTTCAATAAATAAAAATTTTTTAGTTTCTAAAGAAAAAATAGTTCACCTCATTTGTTGAACCTTTGAGCCAGAAGACGAATTTTCTGTACAAAAATTCAACTTTCAAACAGAAAATATGATTTTTAATCCTGAATATATGACTTTTCAGCACAAAAATTAATTTTCAAAAAAATATTTTTTTTAACCAAAGAGATAAACATTTATTAAAGCAAAAAATTTCAACAAAGTAGTTCAACTTTTACACACGCAGTTGAATTTTCAATTAAAAAGGATCAGTTTATAAAAAAATAGTTGAACTTTCAACCAAAGAGATGAATTTGCAATTGAAAATATAAATCTTCAACGAAAAATTATTTCTTAACAAAGTGGTCAAACAAAATAGCTGAATCCCCAAGCAAAGAAGATTAATTTTTAACCAAACAGTTGCATTTTTATCCGAGCAAGATGAAATTTCTACTAAATAGATGAATTTTTAAAGCAAAGGACAAATTTAAAAAAAAAATTGGATTTTCATCCAGACTGTTCAACCAAAAAAGGATTTCAAATGACTTTGCATCAGCAAAATTTTAATTTTAAACAACATGTAACTTTCCTACGAAATAGTCGAATTTTGAAAGAAACAGTTGAATTTTCAACCAAAAAAGATTTCAGTTGACTTTTCAACACCGAAATTTGAATTTCAAACGACAAATAAATTTTGTATGATATGGTTGAATTTTCAACCAAAAAGGATGACTTTTTAACAAAATTGTTAAAGTTGTAACCAAATAGTTGCATTTTTATCCAAGAAATATGCTATTTCTGCTAAAATAGATGAATTTTTAAATTAAAAAGACAATTAAAAAAAAATTGTTGAATTTTCATCCAAAAAAGATTTTAGTTGACTTTTCAACACCAAAACATGAATTTTGAACAAAAAGTAAATTTTCCACGAAATAGATCAATTTACAGTAAAACAGTTGAATTTTCAACCAAAAAAGTTGAATTTTCAACCAAAAAGGATGACTTCTTAACAAAACTGTTGAATTATCAACAAAACAGTTAAATTTTTAACCAAAAAAGGTTACTTTTTAAAAAAATTGTTGAATTTTCAAAAAAATAATGAAATTTATAACTAAAAATATAATCTTAAGGAGAAAGCAACTGCAAAAAAGAAGAAATATAAATATAAATACAAGGAAAATAAATTAGTAAGAAGAATATTATATTAGGGTTACCGCAAAACTTCATATTAAAAATTCTCTAATTTTTCTCTGACAAATTTTTCATTTTTTCTGACCATTAATTTCCAAAGACTTGTAACATTTTCAACCTAAAATCTTTTATAAACGGAATAAAACAATTTCTAATTAAAATTGAAAAATTTCAAATTAATTTTGCTTGACAGTTATTTAAGGTTATAGAAAATGCCTAACATTGCAGGATTTTTTTCCTTAGTCCCTGAATTTGCTCTGACAAATAAAATTCCCTGACCTTTTTTAAAATTGTTGTTGGCTAGGTTCGTTTTTTCACTCACCAGGTTTCTTTAGCGCGTAAAGTTAAATTCATATTAAATTTCTGTATTGCGAATGTTTTATGTGTACAGTTTTCGATAAAAAATAATAATATAGAATCATGCTAATTCATTTTTTTTTTTCTGAAAAAAGATCTTCTCCTTTTGCTCCGCTGGGAATCGAACCACAGAACTTCCGATTGCCGGTCGGGTGCTTTCCCATCAAGCTTCTAGAGAGATCGAGAGAAGAATTTTTTTTCAGAAAATACACGTATTATTTTGCAAGGTGGTACATATCAAATTTTTCAAGGAATCTGTATTATCATCAGAGAATAACAGAAATTTTTAACGTCTTTTCAGACTGTAAAAAGATCTTCTCCTTTCGCTCCGCTGGGAATCGAATCTCAGAACGCGGAGCGAAAGGAGATCTTTTTTCAGAAAAAATTAATTGAAATCATTTTATATTCATATCTCCATCTCGTCTGAAAATACGTTAAAAATTTATGTTATTCTCTGATGATAATACAGATTCCTTGAAAAATGTAACTTGTAACATCTAGGAAAATAATGCGTGTATTTTCTGGAAATAGGTTCTTCTCTCTATCTCTCTAGTAGCTTAATGGGAAAGCACCCGACCGGCAATCGGAAGTTCTGTGGTTCGATTCCCAACGGAGCACAAGGAGAAGATCTTTTTTCAGAAGAAAATTAATTAAAATAATTTTCAATTCATATTTCCATCTAGTCTGAAAAGACGTTGAAAATTTCTGTTATTGCCTGATGATAATACAGATTCCATGAATCATGTCATGTCTTAGAAAATTATTTCTTAGAAAAAATAATTTTTGAGCTTGTTAAAATGATTGAAAACACCGAAAAAAACGTTTTTTAGGAGGGGACGTAGAAGGAAATGATTGGAGGGGAAGTGAGGGGAAATGAGAGAAATAAAGAAAAATCAAGAGAAATGAGATTAAATAAGGGAAGAGCAAGTGTTGAAAATGAGGGGAAATGAGGGAAGGGAAAGTAGGGGACATGAGGGTAGGGCAAGGAGCATTAAGGGGAAGTAGGTGAAGTAAGGGGAAATGAGGACAGGAGAAGCAGGAATAGTCATGGGGAATAAAGGGAGGCGAAATAGGGAAAGTAAGATTAAATGAGGGTTGGTAAAGTGGGGGAAGTGACGAGAGGGGAAGTAAAGGAAGTAGAGCAAGTGGTGGGAAATAAGGCGTGGGGAAGTAGGAGAAGTGAGAGACAGTCAAGGGAGGAGAAGTAGGGGAAGTGGGGAGAAAATGAGGGGAGGGGATGTAGGTGAATTAGGGGAAATGATAAAAAATGAGGGGAAATTTGGAGACAGAAAGTAGGGAAAGTGAGATTAGAGTTGGGAGGGGAAGTAGGAGAAGTGAGTGCAAGTGAGGGGAAATAAGAGAATGCAAGCGAGGGGGAGGTTTGAATGAACTTAATTAACGTCTTAATAGGCTTCAAAACCCATTTTTGTATTTTTTGTATTTAGTTAATGGTATACTTATTTGCAATTTTTCTTGATGTGATTTTCATAAAATATGTTCTATTCGAAAGGGGAAGAAATACAAAACTATTTTTTTTCAGTGAAATAAGTTGTTCACCCTTGTTCTTAGGCCAGTTTTAAAACAGGAATAATTCCAAATTAGCAGAAATAAAATTTGTGAACTTTCTGTAAACAAAAGTAAAAAAAAAATATTTGGATGAATTTCTTTTAACTTTAAGTAATTATTTCATTAACTAAATCCAAGAAATTAAATATTTTTGTTGATATTTAAAAAAATTCTAACTTGATCAAAAATTATTTTTTCTAAAGTATAAGTTTGTATTATTACTCGCAAACTTTTATTTTTACAGTTTTTTGTACTTTTCGTAGTTTCCGAGAAAAATGTAAAAATTAGATTTTTTAAGAAAAA
This sequence comes from Andricus curvator, assembly GCA_932195095.1. NCBI lineage: Eukaryota > Metazoa > Arthropoda > Insecta > Hymenoptera > Cynipidae > Andricus > Andricus curvator. The sequence continues at coordinate 162,452 of CAKNYM010050782.1, read as the reverse complement.
AAACTCGCATAGCCACCAAAATAGCTTAACTCAAATAAAACTCACAGAATGTCTTACTCGTAACTTCATGGAAATTTTTTTCTCATATCGGATGACTTTAATTTTAATTCATCCCCTCACTTCCTCTACTTATACTCCTCTCATTTCTCCTCAATTCTTCTACTCATTCCCGCATTCCCGTATTTCCCCACACTTCCCCTCCCACCATTTTCCCTCGCTTCCCCTACGCCCAAACCCATCACTTCATCTGCTTCCTTCTCCTCACTTCCCCTCTCTTACCTTACTTCCCCTCCCCTAATTCCACCGCACAACCCGAACTAACCTCTTCTCATTTCCCTTTACATCCTATTCTTCCCCTCCACTAATTTTTTCGCATGTCAACATGTCATATATTTTTCTCTAAAAAAAAAATTTCTTTTACAGAACCAAGTTTGCAGGCTGGAGACCAAGAAGATTCTGTGGAAGGACCTTCAAGATCTTCAGGATCTCGTTCAGAAAGCTCTTCTGATCTTAATGGGCTTCCGATCAAAATGAAGCTCAAAATTCTATACGCGAGACGATTTGAACTTTCAAGACCTTCAAGACGGTCAAGGTTCTCAAGACGCAGAGGAAGAAAATTTGCTCCTTCACTGGAATCCAGCAGCGATTACCGTCGAAATTGGTCTCCTCCAGGAAGTCCTCCAAGACCAGAATATTCATCACCAGAATCTCCATCACGCTACTCCACTGGATCGAATGACCCTGAATATGATAATGAATCAAGCAGTATGACTGCATCTCCTGTTCTCAAACGCAAGAGATATTTACTGTAATTGTGGCAAAAGGTCAAATAAATATCTGTTCAAAAGGACCAGAAAGGCCAGAAATGTTCAAATAAATCAATTAATAAAAAAAGCGCTGCTTGTCTAAATTTTTTTCAAAAAAGAGTATGATTAATGAAATCCCTATATCGGTAAAATTCAATTGGAATTAGTTTCAATCTTTGAGTTAGGGGCCGTTTAAAAATGACGTCATGCTATTTTGAAAACTTTGTCCATTCTTCACCTTGAACCCCCAAGGGTGACGTTTTCATGATGAATTTTAAAAAAGAAAGATGATTTTTCAAACAAATAGTTGAAATTTCAACAAATAAATAAATTAATTTGAGACCAAAAGTTAAATTTATAACGAAATGTTTGAACTTTCAAGGAAAGGAAACGAATTTTTCACAAAATAGTTCAACTTTCAATAAAATAGTTGAATTTTTAACCTACAAAGATGAATTTTTAAGTAATTAGATGAATTCTTACACAAAAAATTAATTAAAGTAGGCGCTGAGATCCTACAAAAAAGGGTTTCGTAGCCTATGAAGACGTTAATTAACTCTTTTAAATCTCCCAATCCCATACTTCCCCACCCCTACTTCCCTTACTTTCCCTACTTTCCTATTCCCCATAAATTCCCACCACTCACTTCACCCTTCGCTATCCGTCCCTTCCCGAATTTTTTCCTCCTCTACTTCCCTCTCTCCTCACTTCCACAGCTAACACTCCCCTTCCCCTACTTCTCTTCCCAAGTTATCAATTTCCCTCCCCTACTCACTTGCACTGCCCTACTAAGCCCCCCTTCACTTCCCTCACTAGCAATCCTCAATTCGTCTCATTTCACCTCTCATTTCACCTACTTTGTCTCTCCTAATTTCTACTCACCTTCCGTACCCGTATTTCCCCAAACTTCCCCTCCTACCATTTCCCCTCACTTTCTCTACGCCCCCTCCCATAAATTTCTCTACTTTCTTCTCGTCACTCCTCTCGCTCACTCTACTTCCCCTCCCCTAATTTCCCCTCAAAAATCCTACCACCATCCTCTCATTTCCCGTTACTTCCTATACTTCCCCTCCACTCATTTTCCCTCATTTCTCCTACCCCCCCCCCTATTTTCCTCTCATTCCACTACACCCCTTCCCCACATTTTCCCTTCTGGCAAAAAAGTATGACGGACGGACACCCAACTGAAATTATAAGGATTTCTGCCTGGTTCAGCCAAATGAAAAATTCAAGGGTGTGGAAAAATTTTCTGCCAGTCCGATGTCGGATCTGACCCTGATCTGGCGTCATCTAGACCGTCTAATCTTGACAGTCTAGTCTGGGCCAGATCTATCACTGGTAAGCCTTCCATAACATACAAATTTCTAAGCGTCAATCAGCCAAATTTTTCACTATTTTCGAAAAATTATCAGGATTTTCTAAAATTATACAAAATATGAAATTTAAACTAGGAAAATAATTTTCTTCTTACCTCCTTGGCAGTCTAGACCGGTCCAGGTCTGGCACTGGTTCGCCTTCCATAACATAACAAATTTTAAGTGTCAATCATCAAGCTATTCTCAGAGCATTCCAGAGAAAAGTACAGAATATTCAAAACGATCAAAAATTCATATTCTTCAAACAATTATTTTTTCCAATTATTTCAAGTTTTTGGAATTTTTGTAATATTATTTTGAATTTTTTTTTGCAATAAAAAAATTTCCAGAATAATATTCCTGCAGATTTAAATGAATGTTATCAAAATATGAGATACACGGATTTAAGAGAATTTTATACGTATTTCTAGTATTTCTAGTAAATGAACGATCCTCTTTTGTAGTTCGAAATGAATTGTAATATTCGGTAGTCTGGTGGTCTGGTGGTAGCGCACTTGGTTTATAAACTAAGATTGAAAAAACGAACTTTTTTTCTCGAAAAATGTTCGAAGAATGCACTTGTTTATTTAATTTGTTTAAAAAATCACAAAATTTATAAAAAATTATGAATTTTGTTGAAATTTTCATGAGATTCCTAACTAAAAAAATTGTACATAAAAAAAAACGAATTTTTCTGTCGACAAATACCTGAATAATGCATTTGTTTATAATATTATAAAAAATAATCTTGAGGGAAACTTTCTTCATTATAATATTGTTTCCATCAAAATTTCTTGCAATATAACTTTAAAAAACGTAAAGTTTTCGAAACTGATAGAAAACACATTTTCAACAAATAATTTGTTTATACATTTTTTTTGTTCATTGTTTCATGATATAATATCTTTATCTCATGTGAATATATGAAACATAGATTATTTCACCAATTTTCCTATTATTAACGAGCACAGGGGACGTCAAATAAAAAGAATTGTCATTTTTTTTAGTCATATTTGTTTATTTAGAAAAAAATGAAAAGTTTGATAAAAAATCAGGGTTGATAATTCTCTTGGAAATTTTCTCAATTTTTTTTTCTGAATTTTTGTCTTCCTAATCGGCCAATATTTGTAGGGTGTACGTCATTTTGAACTAAAAAAGTAATTTTTTTTCCACTGTGCGCTCGCTCGCTGTCTACATATGCATACATAATGTCCTTAAAGTTAGCACAACAACCATAAAATATCCTAGATTTGTTGAATGGAATCGTTTGGTCATGTTTGGAAACCAAATTTTGTCGTTTGGACGGAAAAACTCAAAAAGATATTTAGTTATAGAATAAAAAAGTAATAAGCACCATACTCGCGAGCGGCGCCTTCTCAAGTGGTAGTGACCTTCTTTGGTCAGCCATGACCTCAAATATACTAATTTAATGAGTCAGACATCCTGACAAGAAAATTTTTCGATAAATAAAATTTTTAGGAGACATGCATAATTTCAGCCCTTTTTTATCCCGACGAAGCGGGGCTAAAATTCTACTTTTCAGGAGTAAAAAGTGACTTTATACGCAAATGTTAAAAAATTATACATCTGTGAGCACGGATTTTGATTTAATCGACCCCCTCACCGCAAAAACTGTGGTACCCAAAATTTCCCAAAATTTTCAAAATTTTCAGATTATCTAAATTTCCGTATGTTTTCAAAAATTCCAAAATTTCTAAGATGTTCGAAATTTCTAAAATTATACAAATTTTAAAAATTTCTGAATTTTATCAAATGTTAAAATTTCCTAAATTTCAAAAATGTCTAAAATGTTCGAAATGTGCCCACTTTGAAAATATGAGACGTTTTTATCATTTTAGAAATTTTGACAATTTTAGAAATTTCGAAAATTTTGGAAATTTTGATAATTGAAAAAATTTGGAACATTTTAGCAATTTTGATAATTTTAGAAATTTGAATAATTATAGAAATTTTAAATTTGTTGAAAGTTTTGGAATTTTTGATAATTTAAAATTTTTTGAACATTTTCGAAATTATGATAATTTTAGAAATTTAAATAATTTTAGTTTGACATTTGATAAAATTCAGAAATATTAGAAATCTTGATAAATTTAAAAATATTTTTAACATTTTTGAAAATTTTTGAAATTTTGAAAATTTTAGATATTTCAGACATTTTGGAAATTTTAGTAATTTGGGTGACGGACAACTTTGCACGTAGCAACTTTGCACGTGCCCAACTGTGCACGTCGATGGTCGGACGGACAACTGTGCACGTCCATCTGTGCACGTCCAAGACCACAAGAGCCCATCTGTGCACGTCGAAATTTAGACGTGCACAGTTGTCCAAGTACCATCTGTGCACGTGCACAGTTGTCCAAGTGACAACTGTGCACGTCGAAATTTAGACGTGCACAGATGGGCTACTGTGGTCTTGGACGTGCACAGATGTCACTTTCCTATCTGTGCACGTGCACAGTTGTCACTTGTCCAACTGTGCACGTGCACAGATGTCCCTTGCCTAACTGTGCACGTGCACAGATGTCCCTTGCCCAACTGTGCACGTGCACAGATGTCACTTGCCTAAATGTGCACGTGCACAGATGTCACTTGCCCAACTGTGCACGTTTATGTCCTTACGTAAGGGTTTATAGGAGGGTGATCCTTTATATCTACGCATGATAAATTTTTAATAATTAAAATTATTCAATCCCGGTGGAATGGAGCGTACTAACTTTTCTAAAGTTTGTTTCAAAATATTTTAAAGGCTATTTTTAAGAAAACATTCCTTCAAAATTATTATAAATATAAGAAAATCTTCCTTTAAATTTATTTTGCTTCCTCATAGAGAAAGCTTTGTAATAGTTACATTTTCGAAAAAAATTTAATTCATTTAATTTAACTTTCGTCAGTTGATAAATGTCTGATACAATGTTCTGAAGCATGTTAATTGCATTTCTTAGCACGTTTTTACTACTTTAAAAATTGTTTTTTATAGTTCAAACTTTTTCTCATTATCATAATTCACAGTTAATGCATGCAAACAGAATATTCCTTGACTCGAAAATTTTCCATTGTTCTATAATATTAATATATTTGATTGAGGATTAAGAAAATTTTAACCAGTTATAATATTGGAAAAATTGAGATTTACAATTTTATTAAAATAATCAATCCTTCTTCTTTAATGAAGCAAATTATCTATTCGACGAGGAAGCAGAGTGCTCATGATATGAGCCCCGTACATCATCACATAAACAACAGTAAAACTTTGATAAAAGTTATTGAAAATTTTTTTTCAACTTCACTTTTTGTTACATCATAAGAAAATACATCAAATGAATAAACGATTTTGTGAAATCAAAGACAGATAAGTAACTTGAAAAAAATCTGCCCGCTTCGCGGGCACATTCTCATGGCGCGCTTCGCGCGCGGCTCGCTTCGCTCGCAAGTTTGAGCGCGCCTAGGGCGCGCGACTGTTGGATCTCGCGCTTCGCGCTCGATCATATATTTATCTCGCGCTTCGCGCTCGATTATGTATTCACCTCGCGCTACGCGCTCGGGCGTATTTGCATCGCGCTTTCCGCTAGGCTCCTCTAGATTTTTGAACTTCGTGTTCGACTTCGATGAAAAGAAAAAGTTTGTTTGCAAATATTATAAAATTATCAAAACCTCTACATATTAAGTGATTGTTAAATTTGCTTTTATTTTAGACTGAAAAGGAACTTTATTTACTCAAGGTTCTATCGACCTTAAGGAACACATTCTCATCCAGACACTCGCGCTTCGCGCTCGATATTTGATTTGAAAATCATTTGAACCGTATGATAGAAACAAAAAAGTTTGAGCGCACTTACGGCGTGCGATTTGGTAAATACACTGAGCGCGCACTTTGTGCTTCGTGTTATATGTTCTTCATATACAAATTACTAAATTTGTATTTGATTTCAAATGAAAAGTAATGATATAATTGAGGCGACAAATTTTATTAGTTAACATTTTATTTTAGCTTGTGCCGTTTATCAAAAAAGTTAATTTTTTCATTTTGAATATATTCTTACCACAAAAATTGATTACGGGTGTGTAAGACTTTTTCGAATGCACAATTTTTGTTCATTTATATGTTTTCGTACCTTGCATTGTTTTTTCAAAACTTTTATTTTTTTTACTGTCAATGTTATTTTCACGAATAAAACAAAAACCACGCATCCTATCGAAACATGAGTCACAATAAATTTGTACCTCTTCCATGGATGAACAAATTTTGTTTCGGTCATTTTTTCGTAGCTGGTAATATTCGTCTGAAAATTTGATTTTTCTATTTTCAATGCTGTTTTTTACGAATAAAACAAAAACTACGCGTCATATCAAAAAGTGAATGATAAGAAATTTGTAGATCTGTTTTAGCTGCACAATTTTGGTGAGATGATCTTTTCTGGTATCTTGCATAGTTTTACAGCAAAATGGCTTTTTTGATTTTTCATTAATTTTTTGTGCGATAAAAATTTGAATTTTTTATTTTTCGAAAAATTCAAAAAGTTGTCATGAAAATATTATAGGGTGTTCAGGAATCAACGTTTTTCTCCTCTTGACTTTTTTTCATATCGTGCGTTTTTCGGCTTAAAATGTTCATTTTCGTTTGTTTTTTGGAATTTTGAAAATGCTATAACTCCAGTAATTTTTTTTTATCACGAAAAGTCATAAGAATATTTTGTTCGTCATTTTGCGTACTACTAATAACCGTACATAGAATTTTCAAATCTTCCAAAAAAGTGGTCTCAAAAATTTTCAAAATGTGCTCACTTTTTGGATTTTCATCCAAAATAGCTGGTTAACGAACTCGTTCTCTATTTTTCGGCCATAAAAAAGTGTGCCAAAGCTCAATCAAATCTGATCATTTTTTCGAAAGTTATCGTGGCTACAGACAGACAGACAGACAGACAGACAGACTACAGACTACAGACTACAGACAGACAGACACCTTCGTAAAAATCGTTTTTTCTGACTCAGGAGGTCTCAAAACGTGGACATTTGATGAAAACCGACTATGTCAAATTTTACATAAAACCAATACCTTCTCATTAGAATGAGAATGTAAAAATAAAGACCTACCGAGTAGGCACCGTAGTTAGTAGTTAGACCCACTGGGAGACTCAAAGAAGCTTAATAAGATAAAAGTATTAGATAGTACATTTCGTGACTAATGCGGACTGACAGCCTTTTTGAAACGAGCGCAATGTTTTTGTAACGAGTCGTAGGTGAGGGCGTATAATTATACGTAGATATAAAAGACCACCCTCGTATCAACCCTCATGTACGAACATAAACGTGCACAG
>CAKNYM010050782.1:102755-139347 GCA_932195095.1 Andricus curvator | reverse complement strand
TCTACAAATTTCTCATGGGTCACTTTTTGATAGGATGTGTAGTTTTTTTTTTATTCGTAAAAAATACCATTAACAGTGAAAAAATCGGCCCGATAAGCGGGCACATTCTCATCAAAACTTTGCTTATTTACTTTATTTTTCATCTCGGGTGTGTTTTTTCACAATATTTCATTGTTTTTATGTTCTCAATACTATTTCTAACGATTAAAACAATAAAATATAATAATAATTTAAACAATTTATTCTGACTGAAAATCTGACTTTTATTTCAGAATGCGTTTTGATCTTTATTTACTAAAATAATTGCTCTGAAAAAATTCGACTATTACATTTATATTTCAAGAACTATGCGCTAAATAGACGAAATTGCGGGAATGCGCAGATGGAAACATATGAACTCCTATGTAATACAACGCTGCTGAAGGCTGGTGACCTTCTCAGCATAAAAAATCAACCAATTGCGACTCTTTCGGTTTCCATTTCTTGTCTTTCCCCCCCCCCCCCCCCCGTGACAGAAGTTTTCGTGGGACTGACGTTAGAGCTGGACTCTCCACTATACGGTGAATCACTGCTTGACTTGGACATGATTTCAACTCGCAAAACAAATTTCGCGCATAAAGGTGGTAGTTGGGTGTACAATCTAAACATGAACAATACAAACAATAAAGTAGCCTCGGACTGGACTGAAACTTTGATTGACTAAATGCGTACAGACGGTAAACGTAAAGTTTGAGTTTCAGGCGATGAATGGAGACTGGGTGTTTGTAATGCTAGAGGAGTGAATGATCTTAAAGTAAGAGAACTACGAGAAACTATGCATGCTAGGAAACTAGATATTTTATGTGTACCTGAGACAAAGAAAAAGGGATGCGAAAGTAGAAACATAGAAAATGGGGTGTTGAAAAGCGGTTTTGAAATATGGTTAGGAGTAGATAGGAAATCACATGGTAGTCAAGGGGTCGGTGTGATTATGAATGAAAAAGCAAGATATATGTTCCAAAAACGACTTAAATACTTCTTTTCTCCCCTTTTCAGATAGTTGGAAAAAAATCTTTCTGATTGTAGGATTTATTATAAAGATACGGAAATATACGCTAAAGTAAAGGAATTACCTTCTTCATTTTAATTCAAATACAACTTTAGTCATTTTTATCTGAAGAAGATTGAACGTAACATATGGTCGTTGCGAACTTTTGGGTTTCTATTATACGATGAACAGAAACGAGTGTGAAGCGCGAGGTTCACATGATGATCAAACGAAATATCGAGCGCGAAGCGCGAGTGTCGTGATGAGAATGTGTTCCTTAAGGTCGATAGAACCTTAAGTAAATTAGTTCTTCTTTTTATGTAAAACTGACATAATTAAACCAAAAGCAGGTCATAACGATGAAGCTTTAAGAGAGTATTAGCCCGCGAAGCGTGCACTAGCGAGGACACGAAGTGTGAAAACCTAGACGACAAATGTGTCCGAGCGCGCAGCGCGAGGTGAATACATTATCGAGCGCGAAGCGCGAGATAAACATATAATCGAGCGCGAAGCGCGAGATGAATACCCAATCGAGCGCGAAGCGCGAGATCCAACAGGTGCGCGCCCTAGGCGCGCTGAAACTTGCGAACGAAGCGAGCCGCGCGCGAAGCGCGCTATGAGAATGTGCCCGCGAAGCGGGCGGATTTTTTTTTAAACATCTGCATTCTGTCTACAATCTTTTTTAATTTTGCTCTTAATATTAATTTTTCAAAATAAAAACTAATTTTAAATCTTCTCAGCAAACTTAAAAATTATTTTGTTTTCTTAAAACCTTTAAAGATCCATAAAAAGCTTCAAAATTTTATTTCGAAATCTTCAAGAATCTAAATTTAGTTTTTTATTTCTCGAAATTTTGTCCAGTTTTAAATTCAATAATTTCACTTACATATTAAAAATGTGTTGAATAGGACAATTAAAATTGTATGGAAAGTAAAATATTGCTGAATATCCCAAAAAAGTCTTCATTAATTCAAAAAATTCAAATTAAATGGTTAAAAATGGAATATTTTAGATTGAAACAACATTTGAATAGGATTTGGAATTGAATAAGAGCGTTCAATTATAAATTTATTAATTTGAAATTATTTTAGAATTAAGAATATTTTATTTTTTATTTTTGTTTATTTTTTTTTTATTTTAATTATCCAACAGTCATAGACCAATTACAGGATAACTTATCTTAAGAGTTAAGTAAGAATAGTAATAACAATAATCGAAGGTGAATAAGCTTAGAAATAATTATTTAAAGAAAATATCAGTAGGGCTAGACATAAGCCTCAATAGCAGTTCGTAGATTAGTTAATGACATATAAAATAAATGAAGCGACGCATTAGATTTAAAAAAATTATTTGTCAACACACACATTTTAGTTATAGGTGTCTTACATTGAGCCAAGTTTTTGACGTAGAATGGTAGTGTTATTGAACGAGAATCATATTGGGGTACAGCCCATGGAATTTGTGATGATAAATGTGGACAGTCAATGTAACCCTTTATTAGTTTTAAAAAGAACATCATAGTTTGTACATTTCTACGATCTTTCAATGTACACATGTCAAACTTATCACAGAGCTCGATATAATCTGATCCCGGGGGCAAAGTTTGGCCATTAACCTTCCAGTTAAGAAATTTAAGGAATTTCTTTTGACATCTATCAATAGAGTCACAGAGGTATTTCACGGATGGTTGCCAAATTACAGTTCCGTATTCTAGTTTAGATCTAACAATCGTATAGAATAAAGTCTTAATCGCAAGGGGATTTTTGAACGAACGGCACGACCTGGTTAGAAATCCTAAGGCCCTATTGGCTTCTCTGATTACGTAATCAATGTGAATGTTGAAACGTAGGGAGTCATCAACTATGATACCCAGATCTCGCGTATACTTCACCCTTTCCAGAACACAACCCTCTATCTCATACTGAAAATAAATAGGCATAGTTTTGCGTGTAAATGACATTATTTTACATTTTGAGGCGTTGATGTCAAGTGAGTTGTCAGCGCACCACTTAACAAATAAGTTGAGGTTCTTTTGCAATATTATGCAATCTTTTACATTATCAATAGGATATAAAAGTTTAGCCTCATCAGCGTAGAAAAGAATAAATACACTCAACACTACCTCAACGCCATTTATATATATAATAAATAGCAGTGGTCCAAGGTTAGAGCCCTGAGGGACCCCGGAGGTAGGGATAAAAGGCGCTGATGAATGTCCATTGTATTGTACTATGTGCTCTCGGCCAGCTAAGTAGGAATTTAGTAGTTTTTGAATTTTACCAGGTACGCCAAGTTCTTTTACTCTTTCAAGAATAAGAGTATGACTTATGCAGTCAAAGGCCTTGTACATGTCCGTGTATATGACGTCTACTTGGTGATGTTTTGTCAAAGAATTTTCAACGAATTGTACAAAAGATAGCAAGTTCGAAGTTGTAGATCGTCGTGGGACAAATCCATGCTGAGAAGTGGATAAGATTGGTGTGACATAAGGCCAGATAAGATCACACAGTGACATCTCCAAGACCTTTGAAAAATTTGGCAGAATGACAATTGGTCTGTAATTTGTAACCTCTGATCTATTTCCTTTTTTAACGACTGGACATATGCGCGCCTTCTTCCAAAGATCAGGAAATACTCCAGTAGATAATGCAAGGTTAGAAATCAAATGAATCGGATCGATTAGGAAATCTGCACTTTTTTTTATTAGACTTCCAGGAATTAGGTCAGTGCCGGCAGTGAGCTTGTTTGGTAATTTGCACATATTTGACAATAATTGTTCTTGGGGTATTTGGAAGCTATCTCCAAGGTAATTTCGCGGATTATTAGGATTGCACACGTCTGAGCTAGATGATTTGTAAACGCTTTTAAATAAATGTGCGAAAGAATCTACAATGGCTTGAGGAGTAGAGAGCTCAGTGCCTTCGTACTGCATTATTCCCGGAATTCTAGATGTTCTGTTTAAATCATTCATGTGCGACCAAAATGTAGAAGGTGAGTTTACAATATTATTTTCAATATTCGACTGATAAGATGCGTACAGTATACGGGTATTGGACTTAGTAGCTGCTCTTAGTTCCATAAAGGCGTTGAGGTAGTATTCATTGAGAGTACTTTTATACTTTTTTCTGTATTTTTCTTTGAGTTGTAGGTCAAGAATATGTTGCTTAGTAAACCAGGATGGATATTGATTGGTATATCCTGACGAAGAACATGTACCAATCTCCCTGTCTAGGATTTCATATAGAATATTGTAAAATTTTTCTAGAGCTACATTAACGTTATTTTCTAAATATAAAGTTGACCAATCAACCAAGGCAAGACTTGAAGCGACACTAGAAAAATCATTGTTTTTGAACCTATAGCGTTTAGTAGCTTGGTTTAATGGCATTATATGCCTCAACGATAACTGAGCCAAGTGAGACTCGAAGCGCAAGAACAGGGGAGGGTGATACTTGTCTACAGGCAGAATAGGGATATCACTAGAAGACACTTCGCAGGGAAAAGTTGCCAAAACAAGATCAAAGCAATGATGATTTTCTATCTGCAATCCCCATGGTAACATAATTTTTAAGATTAGGCATATTAAAATCGCCAACAATTAGTGTTTTACAATTCCAGATGGGATATAGAGATGACGTGGCTTCAAAGAAAGATTCGATTTCCTGAACTGTAGTATCTGGAGGGATATATGTAGCTATTAAAATAAACGGCATATCCTCAATGATAGCTTTAATAGCCACGATATTAATTTTAGGTACGGCACTTATTATAGAGCTTACATCTATTGAACCGGTAACGATTCTTAACTTTGCGGCTATAAGTACACCCCCACCACTTTTATCCAGCCTGTCATCTCTGTAGACGTTAAAAAAATTTAAATCGAAAAATTCAGCAGAATGTACCTGAGGTTTTAGCCAAGTTTCGGAAAAAATTAAAAAGTCGTAATTAAAAATTTCCGGAGATGTAACTAACAAGCAAAATTTAGTGTTAATGCCCCGCACATTTTGGTAATATAAAGATATGTCATTTAACAAACTTACGTCAACTATATGTGTGTGAGCGATACCTGGAATAGATGCGTTTATTGAGAACTGTTGACTGCTTGCTGAGGTGCTAAATTTATTGTACGTGGTTTTGACAGAATAATTTTCGGTTCCCCTAGATGATCCACCATCTTCAGATGCTGTTCTCCGCGAGCACGACGATCCTCCAAGATTTTTTTCAGTTCGTTGTAACGGGTTCGTTGTGCCTGGGTGCGATCTTGTGAGAGAGTCATTTCGCCAGAAGCATCTGGTTTTGGTCGCTCCTTTCTCAATATTAAATATTTTTGAAGAATTGTTGTGGCAACATGTTCGGCTTTGAAAATTATTCTGATTGGGCGTGGAGGTCCAGAGGTCTGCGGATTTTTACCAATTCTATAGAATTTGATGTTGCTCGAGTTGTGATCATGATCAATATTTTTAAGATAGTTATTAATAATATCACTCAATTTAGTGACAGTCTGGGAGGTATCAGAGGCATTTTTAGCTTCAGGGCAACCAAACAAAATTAAATTTTTTTTACGTTCCATCCTGTCTGACATCTCCACAATACAGCGCGTGTAAGCTTCATTGTCGACGGTCCTGTTTTCGAGTTCCTGGACTTTGACTTCTAGGCTGTCGATGCGTTCATGCGCAAGATCCAGGTTGCCACCGAGAGTGTTGAGTTTGGACGATATAGCATCTGTCGAGTCCTTGAGCTCGGCAGAGATAGAGGCTCTATGATTTTCCAGGAGGGAGGAAGTTTTGCTCATATTATCAATCAGTAACTTCTCTAGGTCAGATTTAGTCACTGGAGTGACTTCAGCAGAATCAGATTGTGTAACGTTTCGAAAGATAGGAGAATTGGACCTAGGTTTGTAGTTGCAACATTTTCTTTTTCCAGTCTTTTGACTGGTAGCCAAGGCGATGCACCCGGGGTGGTAATGCATACCACAGGGACAAATAAAGGAGTCCCCATCTATTCCCGAGTTGCACTGTTTACAGGTTCTTTGGGAATCTGGCATGATGAATTGTGACGATCCTTATTAAAGCTGGAGCAAAGTTTGCGGTGACAGAGTGAGGTTAAGATTGAATCACGTGTCACGAGAAACGAGTTGTCGGAGGGAGGAAAAAAGAATAGATAGACTAAACGAAACGATAAAATTTCGTATAAAACAATTTTGAGGGCCAAACGCCAATAAATCAATCGTTTATAAGTTTATCCGTAGTAGGCATAACACAGAAGTGAGGTTATGTTGTCAAAAACAAAACGAAGCATCCCATCAACACTACAGAGCATCAAGCAGACACTTTAAATTGTTTAATACAGTCGTAAATATATAAACTAGCACCAGTAACTATTATTTCCACATAAAACTTTTATAATTTTACATAAAGTATGAATTTTGTGCAGCGATATCAGAAGTTCACATTTTTTAACTACTGAGGCTTTCAAATTGAAAAATTTATATTTTTAACGTTAAAATCTGTTTAGAATCGTCTTGTAAAATCAATAATTGTTCAATTTTCAATAATCGCACTACAGTTCATTGTGATTTATGATAATAGTAAAAGTTCTTGGTAAAAGTGAAAAATTATTTTTATTGTAGTTCCTTGTAGAAAATTATATAATACATATCGTATAAAAATTGACAGTAAATTACAAGTCGAAACGTTGATGTGGATTCTAAAAGTGTATAGTTTGTAATTTTTTTTTTGAAATTTGTACATTTCTACAATAAACTACTAGTATATATATAATATAATTAATAATATAATATATAATATAATATATAATATAATTTTTAAGTACAGTTTCCCAATATTTCAACTTTGGTGAAATCTTGTATTTTTTTGTAAAGATTTGTAACATTCTACAATAATTTTACCTACAATTAAAAGATTTTTATGACGTCAAACACCCAAATTAAAAAATGTAAAATCCTGTCGTTTTCTGTAATACCTTGTAGATTTTTACGACAGAGTAAAACACATATTATCAATAAAAATAATAATTAATAATAATTAATAATTAATTTTCAATTAAGGAAAATGAAATTTTCAACAAAATAGTTAAATTTTCAAACAAACTGATACATTTTTGAAAAAAAAAATTATTTATCAACACAAAGTGCAATAATTATGGTATTTTCACCAAACAATATTTTCATTTTCAATAAAAAAACAGCTAAACCAAAAAATACGAATTTTCGACGTAAGAGTTGCATTTTCAACAAAGAACGATTGTTCAATTAACGAGGAAAAAAAATCTTATCCAAAATGTTGAGTTTTAAAGTCATAAAGATGAATTAAAAAAAAGGGTTGAATTTACAACACAAAAATATGCATTTTCTATCAAAAAAATGGAATTTTTTATTAAAAAAGACAAGTTTTTAATAAAATAAGTGAATTTTCAACTGAAAAAGATCAATTTTATAACAAAAATGGAAATGAAATTTTAACTAAAATGATACACCTACAATCACAAAAATAAATATGTAATATCCAGAAGATGAATTTTCTACCAAAAAAGACAAATTTTCAACAAAATAGATGAATTTTTAACTAAAAAAAGATACATTTTCACAAAAAATAGAATGGTTTAATTTTCAATCAGGAAAATAAGTTTTTAAGCAAATAAAATAATTTTCCAACAAAATAGTTAAATTTTCAATAAAAAAACTAATTTTCAATACAAAAAATGAAATTTCAACCAAAAAGATTAATTTTCTACCAGAAAAGAATAATTTTTAACCAAATACATGAACTTTCAACCAAAAAGGTTAATTTTCTACCGAAAAAGGACAATTTTTTTTAACAAAATAGATGAATTTTCAACCAAAAAACTTAAGTTTTTAACGAAGAATGAAATAGTTTAATTTTCAGTTGAAGAAAAAAGTTTTTAAGTAAATAAACTGAATTTTCAACGAAAAAGTTAAATTTTCAACCAAACAAATAAATTTTCTAACAAAAAGATGAAATGTCTATAAAAAAAATTTCGACAAAAACTTTAGTTACATTTGTAATTACAAAAAGTGATTTTTAATTTTAAAAAACTAATTTTTAACGACATAAATGAATTTTCAACCAAAAAGTTTAATTTTCTACCAAAAAAAGAATGATTTTCAACAAAATACATGAATTTTCAACCAAATATTTCATTAATAGATAATTTTTTTTTTTCACCAAAAAAAGATTAATTTTCAACGAAATACATGCATTTTCAACCAAAAATGTAAATTAGTTACCAAGAAGATTAATTTCCTACCGTTTTGAAACGATTCAAAAATAATGAAAACTTATAAGATATTTTAGGAATTTTGATTTCAAAAGATTTCTTTAAATTTCGGAATAGAGTAGAAGATTTAAAAAAAAAATGTTTCAATTTGGTATGATTGAAAAATAAAAAAAATAAATCGAGTAAATTCAATAAATATTTAGAAGATTTTAAGAGATTGAAAAAGAGTTTCAAACTGTAAAAGATTTTAAAAAATTCAGATTTTTGCCAACAATTTCAAACCAAAACTTTAGAAGGTTTGAAAGAATTTTGAAAGGTTTTAAGTGAATAAACAAATTTTCTTAAAATTCCTAGGAAATTTTTGAAGATTTTTAGGCAATTTCTTTACATTTTGAATGATTTTTCAAAATTTCAAGAAAAATTCGAGTTAGCTAAAAATATTTCAAGGAATTTGAGAGGTTTTAAATATTCAAAAATCTTTTCTAATTTTCTCCAGAATATTATAAAATTTATATATATATATATATATATATATATATATATATATTGGCCAACGGCCATGCCACGCTGAAAAAACCAGTTCTCGTCAGATCACTGAAGTTAAGCAGCGTTGGGCGCGGTTAGTACTTGGATGGGTGACCATTCGAGAATACTGTGTGCTGTTGGCATATTATGGGTGTGATGAGCCCAAACTTGTAGTTATTTATAAATAAAAGAAAACTATCCACCTAGAAACACTACCCGAATCGGGTAGTGTCACGCCTACCCTGAAAGGGAAATGGCTTAATGGTATACATATTTATACAAACTTAAAAACAAACTAATAATATTTCTTTTCTTGTAAGTAATTTCATTATTTGTGTGACAAAAAAAATATTTGAAAAGCCTCCACCCAGGCGGAAATATTATATATAGTTTATATATAGTGTGAAGTATTATATATAATATTCATTTGTTTTATACATTTTTTATATAAAACAAATGAATATTATATATAATACTTCACACTATATATAAACTATATATAGTATTTCCGCCTGGGCAGTGTTACATAAAAATATTGCTTTATTTATTTCTATACAGCACTTCATCTTGAAAAACCTTTTTTTATTTAGAAAACGTATATTATGATTTTAAACATAATACAAAAAATGTTACGTACCTGCGGTTAGGGGTAAGGGGGTCCGAAAGAAATGTTACGGTCTGTTACATGAAGAAGGGGGGGGGGGTTAAAAAAGTTCGAAAATAACGTTACATAATATGTGAACGCTAGAGAGCTAAGGGTAGCGCTCGACTTTTTATTAAGTTTTATTTAGTTTCCAGTTAGAGTCGATTCACTCATTGACAATAAACTAAATTTTACACGATTTTTATTAATATTTTTAAGTTCTCTTCCATACTACATTTGAATCTCCCGCATATCCCGGTCTGTTCCGAATGTTCCCGAACCAAAACATCCCTAAAAAATGCCGGCTCCGAAGCCTTCAAGTAGGCACAGATCGTTCCATTGAATCCAGTGTATTATATACATCAGTGTAAAAATCTCATTTGGAAAGTGTTGATTTCATCTTCTGAACACACGGTGGCCCTGAAGCATGTTTGGGTTGACCCCAAGTGTCCAAGAATTCATGATGTACCGACTCCCCTGCTTGTTCGGATCATAAACCGAGTCCATCGTTATCCAGAAAATGTATAAAATTTTTCAAATGTTCTATTAATACGTGCACTTTCAATTTTGTAGACACATTTGTAACTTCAAAACTTTTTTTAACTGATTAATTTCATTCTTCAAATCCCCATCGATTTTTTGCATAGTAAAACTAGATGAAACTACTTTGTCCATCGCTTTGAAAGCTGAAACATACGGCACCAGACCAAAGTAACCGATATTCTCTGTGTAAATTTTTGGATCTTGAAGGGCATCTGAGAATTTCAAAAGCTGACGACACGCATTTCCTTCGAAAATTTCACCATGATAATTTTTGGAGATCAAACCTAGTTTTTTGGGCCATAACAATGCTTTCTCTCTTCCAACGAGAGGCACAAGGCCATCCCAAAAAAGATGATTTACGTACACGGAGAAAAATGGAAGGTCATTTTAGCCATGCAGATGTGCAGACAGACTATATTGCAGTGTCAACTACAGGACAGCCCTTGAAGATGGCTAAAGCGATTATCCCTAGAAGGTTAAAACAAGAGGTTCAAATCGATCATCTCACAGTGTCGACTTGGCCATCTAGGACGTTCGACTCAAGCGTAATAGAAAGTCGAACCGATCATGAGAGATGGCGGAACTGATCATTATAAAGGGTCGAATCGCTCATCATAGATGGTCGATTTGGTCATATCAGATAGTCGACTTGATCTCCTCGTACAGTCGACCTGGCCATTTTAAGGGGTCGATTTGATTATCCTACATTATCTATATTTGTTGTCCTTTTCCTACTTATTCCAGTCTCTCTCTTATAAGAGACTGGAAATTATAAAAGTAAGTGGAACCTATAAAACCTGAAAATTTATATTAAATACATGAATTCTGAAATTATTTTTTATTCTTTGTGGAGAGTGAGGTGCATGAGACATAATTTGATATGCAAAAACAGTGCACATTCATAATATATTTTTTGGAGCACGAAAGGCTAAGGACACGGCACGGTGTCACACTGAATTGTAAGATTTCAAACATTGGAGTGAATTCAGAAACCAATATAGTTACTTTCTGCATGCTGAAATTTTTTGCACTTTTTCAGTTTGAAACCACACGGTGACAACAAATTGAAAGCTGAACGTCCAGTTACGCCTTATCCTAAATCTCTTGGAAGCATCAAATTTGACTTTGAAAATTCAAAAGAATAAACTTAATTCACTTTAAATCATATTGTCTCTTATGCACTTCACTCTCCACGCATATTCGAAATATCAAAAAGCAGTTTAAATTTGTTAAAAATATGTTTAAGTTCAATAAACAGCAAATGTGACGCTGAACGGCTGAATGACATTCGCTCACTCCGAAATTTCTCTGAACCATGGTGCTCCCAACTCTCGTATCCAATTGTTACGTCCAGATTTTGCGGAAGTAGAAACTATTCCGTCGGCTCCAACGATGATTGGACGATGAAAGTTCCAGGGGTTCGTTGCTGACTTCGAATGGCTTGAAAGCCAAAACCGCGAACTCTTTAGATGAATGCAGGAATTTTCAATAATGTTAACTCAATTTATTGTCGATTCACAAAATATATATATTTTATAACTTCACTACACAGTTGTTCTTAAATTAACTCTCAGATTAATTACAGCGACGAATTTATAGTCTTTTATGTTAAACGCGCGCGTTCAAGCCAGATTTAAATTATGGTTTAATTTAACAATTTAAACTCAATCGAATTTAATTGGATTCTACGTCCGATTCTGAATTTGACTCTAAGTGCGATCGCGGCAGAGTGTATTGGACGAATCGGTTCGGATTATAAACAATTATTACAATATAATGTAATTCTTCGTAAACTCGGCAAATTTGGAAAGATTGAAAACTAGAATCTGAGAAGATCTCCAAAAGATCAAACAGAATGCTATCCGGAGCTGACATTTAAAAGAATGTAATCAAATCGCGAAGTTCGATGATTGAATATTTCGAACGCAGAAGACCTTTTTCTGGCGTTTTGAACGCGCGCTCCTATATTTATAAACTTGAAACGGATGACGTAGAAGGGTTCGCGCGCATTCATGTCGTCACTATTAACCAATAACAAAATTCATTTCATTTTGATGTCGACATCATCCACCAATCAGCCCGTGGATGATTTCACCCTTGACGTCACAAAATAGGGCGGAGATCAGTCCACGCTGATTCATGGATCACATCCTGTGATTCAACCCTTCTTCCTTGTTATCTCGGATTTTTGGCGCCTGCTTGTCGCAGCTTAGTATTTAGCGGAAACTCTTAATTACTATGACTAATATCTACTGTATATTTACCTATTAGATAGAGAGAGAAAGAGAATGCTTTTCATCATTGTACCATTTCTTAGAAATTATGACTAATTGGTTTCCCCAATCCATTCCTAAATTACAATTTTCTAGATCCAATGATATAAATTAATAAGTTCCATTATACTATGATATTATAAAGAATTTTAATCGATCTCAATATTTATTGAGAGACCATCTATTCTACATGAGTCGTTCCTTCCTATCTTTATTCAAATTTAGTTTCATTCCCGCTCTTAAAGGTGGCGTCGCTTGACTTGCGAAAAGTCACACGACGTTACACCATTCACACTGCATCCATCGCGTCGACAACTGGATTGGTTGAGGCTGGCGCGCTTATTTGAAATGATTAAATGTGAAAAGCAATTTTAAACAGCATGTAATAAGAGTAAAGTTATTAAAAATTATACTTTGCTCACAAGAAGGACTTATAAAGTAAAATTTAAATTATTTATTAGATTTTTTCCCTAAAAATAAATGATAGATTTTAATTTTTAAAGAAAGGAATATATTTTTAACCTTAAATATGAATTTACAATAATTCCTAATATTCTTATGCACTTTACATTCATTATTTGTTGTGAACATTTGACTCACACATTTATTCATTTTAAATAAACACGCCAACGGTAACTAATCAGGTTGGCCCTCCGCGATGGGTCATTTGCTCTTCCGTGGATGGTCGAAATGAGTGAAAACAAGATGATCGCATTGATCATGCCGAAAGGATACTTCGATTATCCCTGACAGTGAGTCTTACCTTCTTACAACACTCAGACTGGCCATAAAATAAGAGTCTCTCTGACTATGTCGAAAAAATTCTGAAAGGCTCTTTAGACCATCTAGAATAATGGACTGGCTCTCTAAATTTTGATTCTCTAACTTTGACCATCCATTTTTCTCCGTGTACCCTTGCAGTAAATGCAATTCGGGAAGAACACATTTCTCAATGATATACGTGCTACTATCACATTCTATAAGTGGAGGATTAATTGTACTGTGGTTATGCATCGCAAGCTTCATTTTATCCAATGAACTGAATTTTAAATAATCATCTTTTAAATCGCCATACGTTTTCAAACGTAAACAATTATCACTGACTATCAGAGCGTCGATCATTTCAGGATCTGTTTCAGAAATTTGATCAGGCCAATAATTTTCTTCCGTGCCTTTTAAATCTTTCAAAGTAACAAGGAACACGGGTACATAGATTAATAAAACTTTGAAGTCGCAGACTAATTTGAATGGAATCTTGTTTACTTGAGTTAAATCAAAAAGCAACTTAATATTATCATATGTTTCTTTTATTTGTGGCACTGCACACAATAAAATCAGTCTTTTAACACTAGTTAGCTTCGCTTTCTTAGCAGTTGATCCACCTTCCGCATACGTCGTTCTCTTACTTTCTTCAGGTAAATAGTTTTTAGGCATTATAGTCAAGCACATTTAAAAAAAATTTTGACCACCATAAATCATGAGCTTTATCGTGTAATTATCCAATAAGTCTCTTTTTTCCAAAATGAATTGTAGTAATTTTGTAGCATTAGCCCAAACAACGAGTCTTTTTATTTTGATTTTTGAATCAGTAGTATCAAATTCATAACGCCGGGCCCGCGCTCGCTCGCTCCTCGTGCTCGCTCTACATACCGAGTCCCGGTGCGCCGGTTTTAGATACCTTGAGACGTTCGGCAAAGAAAATGAAAGCTTATTTCAAGTACTTTGAGCAGAAAAAAGTTTTAAGTCGATATCTTTATCAGAACGATTTTTATATCCCAATGAAAAAAATTTTAGAAATCAACCGGTTCAACAGTGACTGAGCACTTTAAAAATGAAAAAAACTGTTTTTGGCCGCCATTTTCGAAAACAAGCAGCTAGGATTTTCGGAAAGACGGTTTGCAAAAGCTTGAGCACTGCAGAATCGAATAGCGTAGCCTGTTTTCGGCGACAATTTAGGCCAACCCAAACATGCTTCAGGACCACCGTGAATAATTTCAACTTTGTGAGCTAGCTATTCTCTTATCGCTTGACACACTTCATTCGATTACTTGTCTTGTTTCCAACCTGGGATTTGAGCATTCGAAATAAATCAAAACCTTGACTTTACAGGGAAATTGAAAAGATTTTTATTATAAATTTCTACTATCCAGAAGACGGTGCGGGATTATGAGGTTCTGTTGGATAGTATAGTGAAGGTACTCCTCTCTTGTCATTCGAATTTAATCTGGACATGTATTTCCCTGTTCTGGATGGACCAGGAGGTGGTGAATATAATGATGGGTTATTTGTCTGCATAGGAGTTTTTTGTGGACTTGAAATCGCCATTGTTCCGAATTGTCTGGTAGGACTGATAGAGCCAGGTGAAGATCTGGTTGGCGAAGTAGACGTTGAACCAGGACTCAATGTATTAGGAGTTACTGGATGCGTGGGGTGCTGGTAGAAGGAAGGCGTTGAATGTAAAGAAAATTCATTTCTCATCTGCGCACTCAGTTCTGTAAATAAGAAAGGTTATAGATTTCAAATTTTGGAAAAAATTTAGTTCACCTATTCGGACAGATTGAGATGCTCCTACGGGAAAAATAGAGAAAGGGCTACAAAATATATTCCAGATTCTTACTCCAGTTAAAACAAAAGTTACATTGAATCAACAACATTTGTTTTGGCTCAATCATATAATATGGCTATTATATAAACAGGTGACCCAATAAATTTTTTATTACGTTTGGTTGATTTGACGAAATAGGTATAATTTGGAGACTGATGAATGCTTCAATCTCAGACAAAATTGAAGGATTCAAACATAATGCTATCAGAAATTAAGAAAAAATTATTTGCAGGATTTAAAATAATTCAAAAGTAAGTGTAGCAAAGGTGCGTTATTATTTATTAATGAATGGACAATTATTAGGGGTCATTAAGGACATTTCAAATTTTTCAGAAAGGTTTCCACGATTTAAAAAAGATTTAACCAAGATTTCGAAAATTTCAAAGATTTGAAAATATTTCAAAGATTTCAGTGACTTCACAAAGATTTCCAAAATTTCACAAAGATTTCCTAGAAATTTAAAATTTCAGAAAGGTTTCGTGATATTGTACAATGATTTAAAAGATTTAAACAAGATTTCAAAGAATTAAAAGATTTCATAGATTCCAGATATTTTACCAAAATTTCAAGATTCCACAAAGATTTCATAAGAATTTTTTAATTTGTTAAAGAAGATTTAAAAATTCAACAAAGATTTGAAGGATTTAATTAAATAAGATTTCACAAATTTTGAGGCTTCAAAACGTTTCAAGAATTTCACATTTTTCAGAAAGGTTTCGAAGATTCAACAAATATTTTTAAGATTTAACCAAAATTTCACAAATTTCAAAGATTTAAAAAAATTTCAGATATTTTACAAAAATGTCAAAGATTTTATAAAAAAATTTTTCGAAGATTTAACAAAGACTTTAAAGATATCCAAGGTTTCAAAAATTTCGAAGATTTAAAAGTATTTCAAAGATTTCAGTAATTTCACAAAAATTTCATAACAAAATTTCTCAGAAAGGTTTCGAAAATTCAACAAAGATTTCAAAGATTTAAACAAGATTTCAGAGATTTTATAACGATTTCATAAAAATTTCAAATTTGTCAGAGAAGTTTCGAAAATTTTACAATTGTTTTAAAGATTTCATGAACATTTCACATTTTTCAGAAAGGTTTCGAAGATTCAACAAATATTTTTAAGATTTAACCAAAATTTCACAAATTTCAAAGATTTAAAAAGATTTCAGATATTTCACAAAAATGTCAAAGATTTCATGAAAATTTTTTTATTTTTCAAAAAATTTTCGAAGATTCAACAAATATTTTGAAGATTTACCCGAAATTTCACAATTTTAAAAGATTTGAGATATTTCACAAAACATTCATTAAATTTTTTTCATTTTGTCAGAAAATTTTCGAAGATTCAACAAAAACTTTGAAGATTTCAAAATTTCAAAAATTGAAAAAGATTTCAGTATTTTCACAAAGATTTCAAACATTTCACAAAAATTTCATTAAAATTTCAAATTTGTCTGAAAGGTTTCGAAAATTTAACAAAGATTTTAAAGATTTTAACAAGATGGCGAAGATTTAACCAAGATTTTCAATATTTCACAAATTTCAAAGAATTAAAAAGATTTCAGATATTTCACAAAAATGTCAAAGATTTCATGAAAATTTTTTAATTTTTCGGAAAATTTTCGAAGAATGAACAAAGACTTTACAGATTTCTAAAATTTCAAAGATTTCGAAAGATTTCAAAGATTTAATCAAGTGTTCAAAAATTTTCAATATTTCACAAATTTCAAAGATATAAAAAGATTGAAGATATTTCACAAAAATTTCAAAACATTGTAATAATTTGTCAGACAATTTTCGAAGATTTCATAAAGATGTAAAGATTTTCAACATATTTCACAAATTTCAAAGATTTAAAAAGAATTCAAAGATTTTAATGTTTTCACAAATATATATTAGAAATTTCACAAAGATTTAATAAAAATTTCAAAGTCAGAAAGGTTTTGAAAATTCAACAAAGACTTTCAAAGATTTAAACAAGATTTCGGAGACTTCACAAATTATTATTTCATTCATTATTATATTATTATATTCACCAATCTACGCAAATTTGAAAGATTTTATAACGATTTTATAAAAATTTCAAATTTGTCAGAGAAGTTTCGAAAATTTTACAATAGTTTTGAAGATTTCATGAAGATTTTACATTTTTTAGAAAGGTTTCGAAGATTCAACAAATATTTTAAAGATTTAACCGAAATTTCACAAATTTAAAAGATTTAAAAAGATTTCAGATATTTCAAAAAAAATTCATAAATTTTCTTTGATTTTGTCAGAAAATTTTCGAAGATTCAACAAAGACTTTCAAGATTTCCTGGATTTCAAAATTTCCAAAATTGAAGAAGATTTCAGTATTTTCACAAAGATTTCAAACATTTCACAAAAATTTCATTAAAATTTCAAATTTGTCTGAAAGGTTTCGAAAATTTAACAAAGATTTTAAAATTTTTAACAAGATTGCGAAGATTTAACCAAGATTTTCAATATTTCACAAATTTCAAAGATTTAAAAAGATTTCAGATATTTCACAAAAATGTCAAAGATTTCATGAAAATTTTTTAATTTTTCAGAAAATTTTCGAAGAATGAACAAAGATTTTACAGACTTCAAAAATTTCAAAGATTTCGAAAGATTTCAAAGATTTAATCAAGTGTTCCAAAATTTTCGATATTTAACAAATTTCAAAGATATAAAAAGATTTAAGATATTTCACAAAAATTTCAAAACATTGTAATAATATGTCAGAAAATTTTCGAAGATTTTATAAAGATGTAAAGATTTTAAACATATTTCACAAATTTCAAAAATTTAATGAATTCAAAGATTTTAATGTTTTTACAAATATTTCAGAAATTTCACAAAGATTTAATAAAAATTACAAAGTCAGAGAGGTTTCGAAAATTCAACAAATATTTCAATGATTTAAACGAGATTTCGGAGACTTCACAAATTATTATTTCATTTATTATTATATTATTATATTCACGAATAGACACAAATTTCAAAGATTTCAGAAAATTCCATAACGATTTCATAAAAATTGATAATTTGTCAGAGAAGTTTCAAAAATTTTACAATTGTTTTAAAGATTTCATGAACATTTCACATTTTTTAGAAAGGATTCGCAGATTCAACAAATATTTGAAAGATTTAACCGAAATTTCACAAATTTAAAAGATTTAAAAAGATTTCAAAGATTTCAGATATTTCACAAAAAATTCATAAATTTTTTTTGATTTTTTTTGATTTCCTGGATTTCAAAATTTCAAAAATTGAAAAAGATTTCGAAGATTTCAGTAATTTCACAAAGATTTCAAAAATTTCAAATTTGTCTGAAAGTTTTCGAAAATTTAACAAAGATTTTAACAAGATTGCGAAGATTAAACCAAGATTTCCAATATTTCACAAATTTCAAAGATTTAAAAAGATTTCAGGTATTTCACAAAAAATTCGTTAAATTTTTTTGATTTTGCCAGACAATTTTCGAAGATTCAACAAAGACTTTAATGATTTCCAAAATTTCAAAATTTCAAAAAGTATTTTCACAAAGATTTCAAACATTTCACAAAAACTTCATTAAAATTTCAAATTTGTCTGAAAGGTTTCGAAAATTTAACAAAGATTTTAACAAGATTGCGAAGATTTAACCAAGATTTTCCATATTTCACAAATGTCAAAGATTTAAAAAGATTTCAGATATTTCACAAAAATGTCAAAGATTTCATGAAAATTTTTTAATTTTTCAGAAAATTTTCGAAGATTTCATAAAGATGTAAAGATTTTCAACATATTTCACAAATTTCAAAGATTTAAAAATAATTCAAAGATTTTAAGGTTTTCACAAATATTTCAGAAATTTCACAAAGATTTAATAAAAATTTCAAAGTCAGAAAGGTTTTGAAAATTCAAAACAAAGACTTTCAAAGATTCAAACAAGATTTCGGAGACTTCACAAATTATTGTTTCATTTATTATTATATTATTATTATAATATTACATTCACCAATCTACGAAAATTTGAAAGATTTCATAAAAATTAAAATTTGTCAGAGAAGTCTCGAAAATTTTACAATGGTTTTCAAGATTTCATGAACATTTCACATTTTTCAGAAAGGTTTCGAAGATTCAACAAATATTTTAAAAATTTAACCAAAATTTCACAAATTTAAAAGGTTCAAAAAGATTTCAAAGATTTCAGATATTTCACAAAAAATGCATACATTTTTTTTGATTTTGTCAGAAAATTTACGAAGATTCAACAAAGACTTTAAAGATTTCCAAGTTTTCAAAATTTCAAAAATTGAAAAATATTTCGAAGATTTCAGTATTTTCATAAAAATTTCAAACATTTCACAAAAATTTCATTAAAATTTCAAATTTTTCTGAAAGTTTTCGAAAATTTAACAAAGATTTTAACAAGATTGCGAAGATATAACCAAGATTTACAATATTTCACGAATTTCGAAGATTTAAAAAGATTTCAGATATTTCACACAAATTTCCAAGATTTCATGAACATTTTTTAATTTTTCAGAAAATTTTCGAAGAATCAACAAAGACTTTACAGATTTCGAAATATTTCAAAGATTTAATCAAGTGTTCCAAAGTTTTCAATATTTCACAAATTTCAAAGATATAAAAAGATTTAAGATATTTCACAAAAATTTCAAAACATTGTATTAATTTGTCAGAAAATTCTCGAAGATTTCATAAAGATGTAAAGATTTTCAACATATTTCACAAATTTCAAAGATTTCAATGTTTTCACAAAAATTTCACAAAGATTTAATACAAATTTCAAATTTTTCTGAAATGTTTTGAAAATTCAACAAAGATTTGAAAGATTTAAACAAGATTTCGCATATATTATTATATTATTATATTTACCAATCGAATAAAAAAAGACTGCGAGGGCAAGGAGCTGTTCAACAAATATGGACTTCATTTAAAAAGGTTTCAAAGAATTAACAAAGATTTTGAGAATTTAAAAAAATTCTCAAATTCCAAAGCTTTAAAAAGATTTGAAAGATTTAAGTGATTTCACAAATATTCCAAAAATTTTAATGATTTCACAAAGATTTGAAAGATTTCCAAGATATCTAAGATTGCACAAATTTAAAATATTGAAAAAGATTTCAAAGATTTGAGAGTTCACAAAGATTTCATAAAAAAATTTTGATTGGTTAGAAACGTTTAAAAAATTTCAAAAATTCCCAAGATTTAACAAGAATTGCACAAATATTTCACAAAGCTTCTAAAGACTTCACGAAGACTTGTAAACCCTATTTCAAGGGCGATAAACCGCCCGTTCTTCAGCGACTTTTGTTATTAATCAACTAATCAACTTTTTTATTGAATTTTTCTCAAAATAAAATTATGAACGTTAATTGCACGACTCAGTGGCTGTCCAGTGGGCTACAATCTTTTATACAATTTGGTGTTGTTTGCGGAAGTCGTACTAACGGCAAATGAGATTCACAGGTTTCATGGTTGTTATTGTTTCAATCTATTCAAAGCTGTATCAAACTCCCCTTCTTTCATTCAATTTTTCTATTTTTCTGTGGTTTGGAAGTATTAGAGAGAGAAGTGGGTCAGTAGCCCAGATAACGCACGTCTACTCGACAAAAATGAAACAAACATTTAATTAACTAAAGCCGGGTATAATTTGTATATTTCCTGTCCGATTTTTAAAAAACACGCGTATTTTTTCAAAAGAATTTTTATGAATATATAATTTTCAATTTTTTTATAATAACCAATTTTTTATAATTCTCAAATGCTGTCTTTTTTCAACGAATAAGATATTTATCTTTTCTTTCTTCGAGTGAGGGGTTTCATACACTTTTAAATTCAATAACAGTTTGTAAAAAAGTTCAAAATTAATAAGAACAGCAATAGCTTTAAATGAAAAATCTAATTTTTTTCTAAAAAAGCACGATACGAAAAAAGTTCACAAAGAAACCATTTGAACTTCCAAGACTAATTCTTACACAAAAAAGATTGAAATTTACCCAAAAACAGTTGCATTTTTAACCATATAGTTTAATTTCTGATAAAATAATTAAATTCTCAACAAAGTAGTTAAATTTTCAACAAAAATTAAAAATCATCCACAAAAAAGGAAGTTTTAATAAAAAAATTCATCTTTCAACCAAGTAGCTGAATTTTCAATCAAAAAAGATTAATTCTGAACAACAAATATAATAGTTGATAATTCACGCAAAAAAGATTTTAATTTTAAATAAAAAAACAATTGAATTCTTCCAAAAAGATGAATTTTCCTCAAGATAATTGATTCCTCAACCAAAACTAGTGATTCACGCCGATACGAGAAATGCAACTATTTTGCTCGATGTCGAATTAAAATTATTTTTTATTTTGAAAAATTAATATTAAAAGATTGTAGACAGAATGCAGATGTTTGAAAATTTCGAACACAAAATTTATAAACTTTTCAAGCATTTTGAAAGATTTTAAATGAACAAAAAATTCTTATTGAAAGTGAATTTTTTTGTCGAAAATTTAAACATTTTGTTCAAAAGTCACACTTCTTGGTTGGATATTCAACTGTCTTGTTGAGAATTCGCCTTTTTGGCCTAAAAATTCAACAATTCAATTGCAATTTTTCTTCTTTCTTGAATCATAAATATGTTTTGGTTGAAAATTTAATTATTTTGTTGAACATTCATCTTTTTGGTTTGAAAATTCATCTCTTTCTGTGAAAATTCAATCTTTTTTGGTTAAAAATGCAAGTGTCTGGTTAAAAATTAATCTGTTTCGATTGAAAATTAACTTTTTTGTCAAAAATTCAATTGTTTTGTAGAAAATTCGTATTTTTGGTTTAAAAATTCAACAATTCAGAAGAAAATCAACTTTTTTGTTTAAAAATTCATTTTTTAACTGAAAATTTAACTATTCTGTTGAAAACTCAACTAATTGGTTAAAAATGTACTTTTTTGTTGATAATTCAACTGTTTTGTAAAAAATTCACCATTTTGGCTTGAAAATTCAAAAATTTGGTATTTTTTTGAAAATTCGTTTCTGGTTTGTAAAATCCATCTATTGTTTATTTTAAATTGAAACCTGTTTTATGAAGTATCAACTATTACATGCTTCGTTGAAAATTCATCTTTTTAGGTTGAAAATTCAACGCCTTGGTTGAAAGTTGAACTACTCTCATAAAATTTTTTTTTTTTCTTCAAGATTCATAATTTTAGTTGGAAATTCGTATTTTTGAATTAAAAAGTAATTTTTTTAACTGAAAATTCAATTGTATTGTAGAAAATTCGTTTTTTTCATTCAAAAATAATTCTCTTAAATGAAAATTTAACCATTACATTTTTGGTTAAAATTGATCTTTTTAGTATAAAAATGCAATTATTTAGTTAACAAATTTTGAAATGAAACAAATATAAACTAAAAATTATTCAAATAAAATTTGGACTAACATTAATTAAATTAATTTCTACCCTTTTTAAGCCTGTTTTAATGGAAATACGATTTTCAGCCTGAATAAAATAAAAAATCCTTTTGATTTTTTTTTCAAGATTAGTGACAGAAATATATGACTGATTTTTCCAAAGAATGTTACAAAACTTTACTTTCAATAAAATAAATCTTTTTTTGACAAAAAAGTAGGAAACAACTTTCTACATTATTTTTATTTTCATACAGTAAATCGAAGATTAATATTATTAATATGAAAATAAATTAAGTCTCTTGAGATAAAAAATGATACTTTTTAAAATTTTTAAACAAAATAAAATCACAGTTAGACCGAATTCATTTCAAATCGGGAAGGCCGTAAAGCGTGCATGCTGAAATCAGGAAATCGTTTCGGGACATAATATTTTGTTGTGCCACTTGAAAAATTATAAAAAAAAGTTTCTTAGAACTTTTCTCTATCTTGCCTCTTTTTCAAAATGTTCGCTAAAGTATTAATTAAGACGGCTATAATTGTATTTTTCCTAATTAAATTAAATTAAAACAATGAAAACAATTTCATTGTTTATTTCTATATAATTGTATTTTTCTTTATTAAATTCAATTGAAACAATTAAAACAATTATATTTCCTAATATTTTGTAAACAAATTTAATGTGTAAATCTGTAAGTTGACAAAATTTTGTTTACGAAGTATTAGAAAATTGTATTGTTATAAAAAAAGGCAATTATAACCGACTTTATTAAATTTTTAAAAAAGAGATTAATTTTCAACCACAAAAGATTTTTTATTCAAAAGAAAAAAAAATTTCAACCAAATTATTGAATTTTCAAGCCAAACAGAGAATTCTCCACAAAACAGTTGAATTTTCTACACAAAAATATGAATTTTCCACAAAAAACTTCATTTTCAATCGAATAGTTGAATTTTCTACGAAAATAATAGAATTTTTAACCCTGTTAGGTGCAAATCATATAATTATATTTAATATAATATCAGCACTTAACATCGCCTATAAAAACAGAAAATTTGTGCGAATCCACACAAAAAAATCGTTTTTTAATGATATTTACAGTTTCTGCAAGCCCCATGAAATTCAACACGTATTTCCCATAAGAAAAAAGACGTTTTTGTAAATTTTATCAAGAATCGTCAATATTGGGTAAATTAAGTTGAAAATCAACATTTCTCTTCCTAATTAACCATAAAATACGAATAAAAAAATACTCTTTTAATTTTATGCCCATAAGTCTGTTTGAGAAGGTAAAAAAAACCCCATAAGTGAAAAATTAAGATTCGCGAGTTTTTGGCACTAATTATGATTTTTTGCACATTCTTTCAATGCTAATTGCTTCTGATACATAAAGTATTACTTTATGGGTAATTGTCAAATTGTAGGAAAATTTTAGCACCTACTGTGGCAAGCACATTATCATTAGGAATTAAATATTTCATAACGGAAATTGATCTTATCACATCTGAAAATTTAAAATCCAAAAAGGGCAGTTATGAAAATAAGAAATAATAATGGAATTCGTACATGAAATACGGGAAGTGGATTTGAAGTTAGGAGAATTATGAAAGAGAACGCAAGCTTTTAAAAAGTTCAAAAGTAAATAATGTAACGCATGCCATTTAGGAAAAACGAAATATTTAACTATTGTAGATAATTTTTTCGAATATAAGTAAGGTGATGTAATAAATTAAAAGCCTAATTGTTACTATTATTTTTTATTTCAATAAATACGTTTTAAATTACAAAAATGGAAACAACGTGACTGTAGTACAATGTACAATTAAAGATTCAACGTTTACTGAAACTATTTACATGATTTATTATGCAGTCTTTCAAATTTATTCAAATCTATTTATGACATCGTGTCACATACTAAGTAACTGAGTAATAAATTATGCCTTCATTTTTATCAAAATTGAAAATATGAACGTACGCTCTTATATTGTACCGTACGGTAATGATGCGAGAAAAATGATGAAGTCTAGCTTTTTTTAATATTTATGAAAAAATAACAGTTTTTAATCATATAAAGTCACCTAATTATGAAAGAAAACACCGCTGAGCAAGTAACGGAATGGTTTTCATAATTTTTTTTCACTCTGACACTGGTTTTTAACGAACGTACGGGAATGACGTTTTTGTTTTTAAAATGCACTTTTCAGTTTTAATATCAGATTGACAAAAAAAAGTGTTAATATTTTGAACTCATTTTCGTAGAATCTTGTATTAAACGATACGCTTAATATTTCTGTATCTATTACTCAACTGTAACTGCAATATTTTACTAGAAAAAAAGACGTACGGTAATGATGTCTGAAATGACAAAAATCGAGGGACAGACTTTAAGGTTTTTATATTATTATTTATTTGTCTTAAAAAATGTGCATACATTAAATTTATGTTCATCTAAAGTTTACAAACTTGATACGTTAACCGTTTTTCAGGTGACTGTCTAAAAAAAAAGGAGAAAATCAGTTTATCCTTGTGCAAAGTGAGGTTGGGACGCCGTACGGTAATGACGTTTGGGGTGTTCTTATATTAAAATAGAGTAAATAGGAGCAGAAATGAAAAAAAAAGAACTGACTATATTGTAGAGGATGATAATATGTATTTATTAAATTAAAAAAAAATTAGTACGAGTTTCTAAATTAATTTTATATCACTGGGACTTCAAGTTTGCCTTCAATTTGACAATTACCCTTATAGTGATAATGGATGTTTAAATAAATTTTTTAAACAATAATCAATAGTTAACTAAATTTAACAGAAATATATTTGTTTATACAATTATGTTCGTTGATGTGCATTAATTATTACCTCGCTTTAAGTGAAAAATTGACAAAAAGTTGAAAATTTAAGAGAAAACAGCAGTTTTCTGAGATTATTCAGAGGGAATATTATTAAATATAATAAATTGTTTAAGAAATCATCTTTGTTAACTTAAATTGAATATTACCTCACTGTAAATGTAAAAGGGGGGCAAAATTGGAAAATATTTTAAAAAAATTGCAACCTTCTAGCATTATTCTGAGAGAATATTATTATATATAATAATAAATGGTTCAAACATTTATGTATATTTTTAGTTAACTATTGCCTTATTCTCATTAAAGAGTTGAAAATAAGTTAAATAATTCGAGAAAAACCGCGACTTTCTAACTATTTTAAGAGAAAATTGCTTATGGATGTTTTTTGGGACAATAAAAAAACATTTTCAAGAAAGGAAATTATAAAATGAAAATTTTAGTCAAGTTCCAAATTGAGAATTTTACTCGAAATTGATAAGATTTGCGATATCCCTGATTTTATGAATCTTAGCAACAATACTGTTACTTCACTCATGTACGTTATTTCTGCAAACTCGCGAAAACTTTCTCCTGAAGATTATCTTTTTAGTTATAAATTTTATTATTTGGTTGAAATTTAACAATTTTCTTAAAAAGACATCATTTTTTTATATACAACTTTTTTCTTAAAAATTTGTCTTTTTGGGCTCAAACTTCAAATCTTTTCGTATAATATTAATCTTTTGTTTAAAATTCATATTTTGTTGCTGATAAGTCAACTGAAATATTTTCTGGATGAAAAATATTTTTTTCTGAAAATTTGTCTTTTTAATTTAAATGTTCATCTCTTTTTAGTAGAAATATTGCATCTTTTTTGGACCAAAATTCAAATTTGTCTTTCTGATTTCCATATTCACCTGCTTTAGCAGAAATTACATCTTTTTGGATAAAAATGCAACTGTTTGGTTTAAAATTCAACAATTTGGTTGAAAAATCATACTTTTTGGTTGAAAATTCTACTGCTTTGTTAAAAATTTAACTATTTTGTAGAAAATTTACTGTTTTGTTAAATTTAATATTTTGGTGTTGAAAAGAGAACTGAAATCTTTTCTAGATGAAAATTTAAATATTTTTTTTAATAGTTTTTTTTTTAAATTAAAAATTCATGTGTTTTAAAAGAAATTTTATCTTTCTTGGATAAAAATGCAACTTTTTGGTAGAAAATAAAACTATTTTGTTAAAAAGTCATACTTCTGCCTGAAAATTCTACTGTTTTGTTGGAAATTTAACTATTTTAGGAAAATTTACTTTTTGTTTAAAATCCAAATTTTGGTGTTAAAAAATGAACTGAAAGCTTTTCTGGATAAAAGTTCAACTTAAAAAAAAATTAACCTTTTTTTTATTAAAAATTCATCTGTTTTAGTACAAATTTCATCTTCCTTCGATAAAAATTCAACTATTTGGTAGATAATTCAACTATTTCGTTAAAAATTCATCCCTTTTGGTTGAAAAATTAAATTTTGTTCATAGAAACTTATTTTCTCTTAAAAATTCATATTTTGATCTTGAAAAGTGAACTGGAATCTTTTTTGGATGAAAATTCAACTATTTTTAAAAAATTTTGTTTTCTTTATAAATAAAAATTCATCTTTTGGTGGAGAATTCAACAGTTTTGTTAAAAAGTTATCCTTTTTGGGTAGAAATTCGTCTTTTTGGATTGAGAATTCAATTTTTTTCGTAGAAACTTATTTCTTGGTTAAAAATTCATATTTTGATCGTGAAAAGTCAACTGAAATCTTTTTTAACAGAAAATTCAACTATTTTTTTCAATTTATCTTTTTGATTTATAAATTCATCCGCTTTGGTGGAAAAATTTTTTTTATGAAAATGAAACTTTTTGGTTAAAAATTCTTCTTCTTTGCTTGAGTATTCAACTATTCTATTTGAAAAATTTGGTTGAATCACTTTGTTAAGAAATAATTTTTCTTCTGAAGAGTCATATTTTTAGTTGAAAATTCATCTCCTTGGTTGAAACTTTAACTATTTTGTTGAAAATTAATTGTTTCAAATTGAAAATTCAACTACTTGGATAATAGTTAAATTACATTGTTAAAAATTTATTTTTTTGATTGAAGGCTTATGTCTTTTGTTAAAAATTTAACTGTTTAGTGGAAAAGTCTTTTTTGGGTTTAAAATTAATTTTTTAACTGAAAATGTAACTTTTCCATTGTTTTAATATTGATCTTTTTTATTTGAAAATTCTCCTTTTTTGGTAAAAAAATATTATTTTCTTGGTTCAAAATTTCATTTTTGTTGAGTAAAAATGCATTAGTTTCGTGGAAAAATGATTTTTTGCTGAAGCCATATTTTTTGTTTGTAAATTTAATTTTTGTAGAGAAATCTCGTATTTTGGTTCGAAGGTTCAACAATTTAGGTAAATTTTTTTTCTCCAGTAAAAAATCTTTATTTGTTGAAAATTCGTCTCTTTGGTTTAAATAGTATATTGTGCTACAAGTTGAAAAAGCGAGAGATTTAAAACGAGTGTGAAGTTAGCTACCCGAGCGGAGCGAGGGTGGCTATCACACGAGTTTTAAATCGTCGCTTTTTCAATGTGTGGGACACCATACTTTTTCTATAATTTGTGCAAAAGTGCTAGTTTTTGTTTACCTGTTTTTTGTGTAAAAATAAGGCGATTTTTTGTCGATTGACGCAACAATGACAATGTCAATTATCAAAACCATGGCAATAATATGGCAGTAATAATAAGCTGTTTCTCACTATTGAATATTTGGTCCATAAAGTTGAGGGCTTCAAAATTTCCGATTTTTCGTGAAAAAAACCAAGCACAGTATTTTCGGAGAAACTGACGGTGTTTTTTTGCTTTTGCCAAGTGACAAAAGTACATACAAAATACACAACTGGAGACTTTTCAGGAAATTGATTTTAGGTTAGGGACGACAGTCGGAAAATAGAATGAAGTTGGCTGCGCACGATGAACGAGTACACCCGAGGCAGCACGAACCCACCCGAAATAACATTTACTTTTGTCACTGTGCCTCACTTTTATCACTGTGCATTTACTTTTTCCACTGCATCTGTCTACTTTTGTCACTGTTGCCCGGAAAGGTCGGCACTGCGCATGCGCCACGTCATCGACCAAAAATCGATCACTTTTTACACCAAAAACAGGTGGAAAAACTGGCACTTTTTCGCGAATTATAGAAAAAAAACTTTTTTTTGTATAAATTTCATGTTTTTTTATTGAAATATAAAATATGACACTTTTTATTGCGAAATTATATTTTTAGGTTGAAAATTCAACTATTATGTTAAAAATTTAAAGATTTCGTTGAAAATTCAAGTATTTTGTTGAAAAGTCATCTTTTATAGTAGAAAATACATTTTTTGTTTAAAATAAATTAATAAATTTGAAAATTTTAAATTTGTATCTGAAATACTGTTCCATTCCGTTTATAAAAGATTCTATGCTAAATGTATTTCAAGATTAAAATGCTGGTATTTGAATATTAATGATCAAGGAAACTGAAAAATTAGACTAGTAAAACTGTCTTTCCAGCCAAGGTTTACAAGGTGTCAACAAGTCAATGCTCTCTATAAATTGGTAATGTGCTGTGTCATTTAATTCTACACCTACACACACACGCATACTGTTATTGTCTGTTCTACTTTAATGCCTGATATGAAAAATATGTTTTTAACAAGTTTTTAAACAAATCATTGAATTCTTAACTGAAAAAATCAATTTCAAACCAAAAATACAAAGGTTTAATTGTCACCTTAAATAATTAATTCTCAATAAAAGAATGAATTTTCAATAAAATAGTTAAATTTTTAACCACTGAAATTAATTTTGAACAAAGTAGTTCAACTTTCAGCCAGGTAATTGAATTCAAAAGGAAAGATAAATTCTCAACGGAAAGTGTAATGGTTGATATTTCAACCATAAACTACTTTAAACTTAATTAAAACAGCTGAATTCAACCAAAAAAGACCAATTTTCAACTAAGAAAAATTTTTTAGTCAATGAAAAATAAAAAATGCCTTCGACATATTCGGCTGTATCCATCTTAAGCCTGAGACAATTAAATAATAATAATAAATTTAATTTATATTTACTTTTTTACAAATAATTGAATTTTAAACTGAAAATGATAAATATTTAACCAAAAACGGAATAAGTAAATTCTCAGTTAAAATTATTAATTTTAAACCAAAGAGAAAAGGAATTTTCAATATAAGTTAAATAGAATAGAATAGTCAGTACAAATTATTTTTAACACAATTAGTTCAACTTTTAGCCAAGTAATTGAATTTTTAATCAAAAAGATGAATTCCTCAAGAAAAATATAATAGTTGATATTTCAACCAGAAAAGATTTTTAGTTCAAATTAAAAACAGTTGGATTCAACAAAGAACTACGAATTTTCAAAGAAGTACATGTATTTTTAAACAAATAGTTGAATGTCCAACCAAAGGAGAGAAATTTTTAACAAAAAAGGGAATAGTTAAATTCTTAATTAAAATACTTAACTTTCAAAAAAAAAAAAATTTTTTAATAAAATAGTTAAATTTTCAACCACAGAATTTAATTTCTAACTAAGTAGTTTCAACTTTCAGCCAAGTAATTGAATTTTCAACGAAAAAAGATCAACTTTTAACAAAAAATGTAATAGTTGATATTTCAACCAAAAGAGATCTTAATTTTCAATCAAAAACATTTTTAATTCAACAAAACAAGATGACATTTCAGGAAAATGTGGGTATCCTAAACCAAAGTAGATTAATTTTTCATCCAACAGTGGCATTTTTAACAATAAAATGTTGAATTTTTTGGCCTAAAAGACGAATTTTCTACAAAGAATCTGAATTTTCAACATAAAACTTAATTCTTAACTAAACAGTTGAATTTTCGACCAAAATAGTTGATTTTTTAAATAAAAAAGACAGATTTTTCTCAAATCAAATGAGTTTTCAAACAGAAAGAATGCCTCTTTAACAAAATTGTTGCATTTTTAACCACATAATAACATTTTAAGCCAAAAGACGAATTTTTAACAAAATAGTTTGATCAGAAAACAAACTAGATTAATTTTTCACAGAAACAGTTGCATTTTTAACCAAAAAAGATTGAACTTTCACCAAAGGGATGAATAATCGAAACAAAAATACGAATGTACAGGAAATGAGTTAAATTTTTAACTAAAAAACATTTTCCAGTCAATAAGGAAGAAAAAAATATATCCAAAATGCTGAAATTTTAAGACAAAACTACGAATTTTCTACAAAACTTTGAATTTTCAACGAAAAAGTTCATTTTTACCTTGAGATTTGAATTTTCTACACAAATAGTTGAATTTTTATCTAAAAAAAGACAAATTTCAACCAAAAAGAATAAAAAAATTAACTTTCAATCCAAAATAGTTGGATTTTCTTATTGGATTTTTATTAATTCTGTTCGTATTTTAAGTGGAAAAACAAGAAAAACTAGCTGTGAATTCGATCTCGAGTGTTTCCACTTTGTTTGTATTTATAATTATATATTGCTCATTTCACGAGCACTTTGCTTCTCGTTAGCAAATGTATTTGCTTCCTCATAGAGGAAGCATTAGTTATTTTTTCAATAATAGACAAACCAAAGTCTTCATTTTGATCAATTTAAAAATAGAAATGTACAAAAAATCCAAAGCTAGAAAATAATACAAAAAAATTTTTTAAAACAAAGACAAATCAGACAAATCAAATTTTGTATTCGAAATGATAATTTTTCGAGCTAGGGAAGGGATGGGAAAAGTTCTGTAGCACCCTATCCCTTTGCCAGCTTTATGATTTTTTTTAAAATTGTCAGAATTATTCTATTTGAAAATTTATGATCAAAAAATCTTTTCTATTCATGCGTCATCAACTTTGAATTATGTCGATGAAAAAGTTTTTCTGTTAGAAACAGATGATTCATATATTATAAATGAGCATAACTTCCTTAATCTTCAATAAAGTGTATTAATATTATAGATCAATCGATTTTCCTCGAATCAAGGAATCTTTTCCGTTCTTGCATCAATTGTAAATTATGTCAGTGAAGAAAGTTTTACTATAAAAAACCGTGTTTTCAAATATTATGCATAACCATCACAGAAAAAAACAGAAGATAAACTTTACATCGATTTCCGACGAAAGTTTCGCTGCAACAAAAATTAACCTTGTCGAATAATCTTTACATGAAATTAAGATAATTCCGTGTTTTTAAACCATCTCGGAATAATTTGTCAGTTGTGTGTCAGTAAAAAAGCGTCTTCTACTATGTAGTTCACAGCAGTGCAAAGAGCAGTGTGAAGTATGGATGGAATTGGTCTGGAAATCAGGACACGAGATTTTTAAAAACATTGCACTTATTACCATTCTATTTTAAAAATAATTGCACTTATCGCGGACGAATGGTTATATATTTTGGATGACTGTCAATAAAGCACTCGACAACATTCGAAAAAGTCGCTATATTTACTATGATCTTAACCAAAGATATTTATCTTTGTCTTAACCATAATTCACAAGTTATGAGATATGAATTTCCGTTTTGAAAGTTTCGTGATCCGTCGGTATTGCAGTTCAATATAAAAGCCTTTTTACGAAGTAAAATTTTAAAGCTAAAAGATGATTTCTGGACAACTATAACTCCTATCGACCTTATTTCATGCTTCAAATTATTATTACTTAACATTTCATTTTTTGAATAATTTTTTGAACTCAGAATTTTTGTTACGTATGAGGGCACCCTGATTTGTAAAATTTTATTTTTAAAAGTTATTTTATGTTCCTGAATTCTTGTATTCTCTATGTATCCGTTACCAACAGCCATACCACACTGAAAAAACCAGTTCTCGTCAGATCACTGAAGTTAAGCAGCGTTGGGCACGGTTAGGACTTGGATGGGTGACCATTCGAGAAAACTGAGTGCTGTTGGCACATCGTGGGTGTGGTGAGCCCACACTTGTAGTTATTTACTACAAGAAAACTATCCACCTAGAAACACTACCCGAATCGGGTAGTGTCACGCCTACCCCGAAAGGGAAATGGCTTAATGGTATATATTAAATAAATATTTATCAAGAATATTGAATGTAAATAGAACATTTTAATTTAATTTTTAATTTTGTACTGTAGATAACATTTTATATTAAGATAATATTGATGGAAATTTAAGTATATTCTATCAGGTATTTCAGGTTAGGTAGGTGAAATCAAAGATGTCTGCAAGCTGAGGGATGAACAATAATACCAATTGCATTGGGACAAAACTTTATTTTTTTCAAAACTCAGAAAAAAATGTTTTTTCGCCATGAGTGTATTTGAATATTATTTTTTATTTTCTGAAAACTATTCGATTAAATTATAAAATCCATAAAAAATGTGTAATGATTTTATTATTTAATTAAATAGCTTTCTCGAAATGAAAAATAATATCCAAATACACTTATCTTGAAAAATCGGGAAGACCGAAAAATTCTCGAGACTGTAAAATTCCTGAATTAGAAAATCTCCGAATAATGAAATTCCCGAATAGGAAACTTCCATAATAATAAAATTCCCGGACAGTTTATAATATTTCCGAAATGAAAAACTCCCGAATGATGAAATTCCCGACAGTTTATGATATTACCGAATTGGAAAATTCCCGACATGAAATTGCCGAATTCTAGAATATCCAAATAACTAGAAAATTCCCCAATTATAAAATTCCCGAATTTAGACAAATGAAAATTTTTTTCGATGAATATTATTTATTTATTAAAAATACGATGATCAAATATTTTTATCAAAAAAAGTTTAATATTTAAAGTTTCTGAATTATTGAATTATTGAAAAAATATATTTTTGGATGAAAATTTTTGGACGACTGAAAAATTCTAGAAAATAAAATTCATGACTCTTTCAAATTCCCGATTTGGGAATTTCCCGAATAATACAATTTTTGAATATGTAATAAACGTCCCTAACTGGAAAATTCCCGAATAAAGATTTTCCGAACAGCTTATGATATTACCAAAATAGGAAATTTCAGACAGTTTATAATATTATCGAGTTTGAAAATTCCCGATAGAAAATTGCCGAATTATAAGATATCCGAACTGGAAAATTCCTGAATTATAAAACTCCCGAAACAATGGAAAAATGGGTTTCAATCAATATTATTTATTAAAAATACAATCAAATATTTGTATAAAAAAAAAAATTTTTCTTATCAAAGTTTCTAAAATTATTGTTTGAATTCAAAATAAAAATTATTGAAAAAATATATTTTTGGATGAAAATTTTTGGACGATTGAAAAATCCTAAAAAATAAAATTTCCGAATAATATAATTCCCAAATAATGAAATTCCCGAATAAAAAATTCCCAAACAGTTTATGATCTTACCGAAATGGAAAATTCCCGACAGTTTATAATATTACCGAATTTTAAAATTCCCGCTAGAAAATTGCCAAATTATAAAATATACGAACTGAAAAATTCTTGCATTATAAAACTCCCGAAACAATAAAAAAATTGTTTTTCAATCAATATTATTTATTTCTTAAAAATACAATAATCAAATATTTTTCTAAGAAAAAATATTTTTCTTCTTCAAAGTTTCTAAAATTATTGTATGAATTTAAAATAACAATATTTGAAGACAATTTTCATCCAGAAATATATTTTTATCAATTATCGTAATTTCAAAGTTAACCAATAATTTTAGAAACTTTAAACATTAAAAATAATTTTTTTCTTGATAAAAATATTTCATTATTATATTTGTTTAAATTCGGAAATTTTCTAGTTCGGATATTTTATAATTTGGCGATTTTCTGTCGGGACGTTTTAAATTCGGTAATATTATAAACTATTGGGAATTATCCATTTCGGTGATATCATAAACTGTTCGGGAATTTTCCAATTCGGGAATTTCATTGTTCGGGAATTTTATTAACCAGAAATTTTATTACATATTCGAAAATTTTATTATTCGGGAATTTCCCAATTCGGGAATTTGAAAGAGTCGGGAATTTTATTTTCCGGGATTCTTCAGTCCTTCAAATTTTTTTTCAAATATTGTTACTTTGAATTCAAATACCTAGATCCGCCACTGAATGTTCCAACTTCAAATCAGGGTTGCCAGTATTGGCGATTTGTCGCCAAATTGGCGATTTTTTTTGACAGATGGCGACCAATTTTCAGGTTTGGCGACTGGCGCATACTCTGGCGATTTTGAATTTGAGCTGGCTATTTTTTGGCGATTACTGAAAAATCTGGCTATTTTGCGTCGATTATAGTGAAAAATCTGGCGATTTTGTATTTGAGCTGGATATTTTGTGTCGATTAGTGAAAATTACAAGTTGGCAACTATATTTTTAAATTGGCTCTATTCTGGCGATATTTGAATTTCTAAGCTTGGCGATGATTTGGCCATTTCCAACCATAAAAATGGCGATTTCAGTGTTCGGTCACCTGGCAACCCTGCTTCAAATATAATTCGATTCCTACTTTTTGGTTTTCTTCCTGACCAACAATACCGACTGTGGCAGGAAGTATATATAAAGTCTAATTAGTTTCAAAATAACAATTAGGTAAGTAAAAAGTTGTTCTAAATCTAGTGTCCCGATTTATAGCTTTTCATGTATACTTTGCCGTTTTTCCATTGCTGCGAAGGACGTAGCAGACGACAGCTTTTATTCCATCGTAAGATAAACTTTCGCCAAATAGCATGTAATCTTTAACAGCTGATCATTTTACATGCAACAAAATTTAACTTCAGTTTTTTCTGTAATAGCTTCCTTACTCTTCAATAAAATGTATCAATGCTATCGATCAATCGATTCGTCTTGAATCAACACAATTTTTTTATTCTCGCATCAACGTTAAATTATGAGAATTAGAACATTTTTAGTATAAAAATCGATTTTGAAAATATATAAATTACCATAACTTCCCTTTTCTTTAATAAAATTTATTAATATTGTAGTTCAATCGATTCGTCTCGAACCAAGGAATCTTTTATATTCTTGCATCAACTTTGAATTATGTCAATGAAAAAAGTTTTACTATAAAAAACCGATTTTTAAAATATTAATATGTGCTAAAAAAAATGCAACAAATATTTTCAGAAATCCTTCTGTCAATTTCAAGATATTAGTCGGGAAAATAAGCCCTCCAAATTTCATCAATTTATCTGCAACCGTTTTCAAGTTATCGTGTTCACAAAAAAGTGTGACATCCACACATCCACACACATCCGGACAATTGCTTCGAACATTGTATTATTATTATTATACCATTAAGCCATTTCCCTTTCGGGGTAGGCGTGACTTGCTCGGTTGGGGAATAGTATTGTATAGGTTGAATAGGTATATAGGTGTAAGGTTGTAAGGTATGTAGACATGTAGGTATATAGGTATAAGGTAGATAGGTATATGGATGTTAGGTATAAATATTTCAGATTGATCTGGAATTCTC
Source organism: Andricus curvator (assembly GCA_932195095.1). Classification (NCBI taxonomy): domain Eukaryota; kingdom Metazoa; phylum Arthropoda; class Insecta; order Hymenoptera; family Cynipidae; genus Andricus; species Andricus curvator. The sequence goes on along the minus strand of CAKNYM010050782.1, from coordinate 103,717 downwards.
GTGTTATTTATTTAAATGACACGTTTATTCCGCAACACTGCTCCGACCCAGGTTGCTGATCAATCTCTCTAGCGATCACCCCAAGTGAAGAGCCTCACAGAATTGTTATGTATGGTTCTCCACTTGGGCCCATTAGTATCCAAGGTCTTTGTTTCAGGCGCCATTCATTCTACTGTCACTCTGTTTACAAACTATTTGTCGCCACACTTTTCTGTCCTGGCATACTACTCTAGCTTCCTTCGACATTTTTAAATTGGGGAAGGTTCAATTAAATGAATTTAAAAATTTTGAAAAATGTTACCATTACAAAGCTTCCTCTATGAGGAAGCAAAATGAAAAAAAGGGAATAGGAGGAAGACTGTGAAGCCTGCGATGAATAAATAAGAATAACTAAAAATATAATAATAAATAATACAAATTTTCGACAGAAAATAAAGTCAAGTTTCTGTTCCTTCCCTAAGTTTAAAAAATCTTAGTAAGATTTTGGGGGAGGGGGTGGAGAGGGTTTAGAGAAACTCTTACAGTATCTTACATGGGTCCAGGGGGGGGGGGGGGATTCCATAAAAACACCATACGTTATTTTTGGATGATCCCTCATTAGAATTAGAATGGTTTAATTAGCCCAGAAAACTACAAAAAAGAAAATTACGCAGTTTTGTTCGAAACCCAACTGACCTACTTAGTACAGAGTTACTTATTCAAAATACTCCTTCCATCATTCAATATCGCTCCCCGATATCTCGAGAGTGACTTTTTGTTTTTATTTTGGATTGAAAATCTGATTTCGAAAGTACTTATTGTTTCTCCTGAATCGCGTTTAGTTTGTGAGATAGCTATTCTCTTATCGTTTTACACACTTCATTCGATTACTTGTCTTGTTTCCAACCTGGGATTTAGGCATTCGAAATAAATCAAAGTAGATGTATAGGGGGGTTTCTAATGCAAGATTCCTACCTTACCGG
>CAKNYM010050782.1:62931-82717 GCA_932195095.1 Andricus curvator | reverse complement strand
CAATATTAATACATTTTATTGAAGAGTAAGAAAGCTATGGTAATGCATAATATTTGAAAATACGGTTTTGATTTGTAAACATCTTAGACCTCGATATGGGGAGTCGCGCCTAAGTCCACTGAAACCACGACTCGAAAGTGTAACGCAGGCCTCCGACACAAGCGTTGTGTCGCGTGTCAGAGACACTGAAGGAGCTCTCTCTCTCTCTCTCTCTCTCTCTCTCTCTCTCTCTCTCTCTCAAGTTTTAATTTTGACTACCCACCCCCCTTTCAAACCATTCTTATTGTGCTTGGAAAGTGACCCAAAAACTGGAAAATAGCATTTTTCTATTAAATTCATACTAAAAAACGGTCTTCCTTGGATTTTTTTGACAAGAATTATTTTTAATTCGTAAGGGACAAGTTTCCAAGTAGTATTTTGTCATTATTTAAACAATTTCCATTTGTTTAAACAATCTTTCTCCCTCAAATTGTAACAAGTTATTATTCTTTGGAATTTATATCTCGAAAATAATAATTTTCCACGACTTACAGAGAAAAATATATTTCTTAAACGAATAATAATTGTTTAAAAAATTGTAAATCATTAACAAACAGGAGGAAAATATGCTGTGTCTAATTTGAAAAGAATAAACAATTTTCAATATTTTTCTTATAATTTTTTAGTACTTACATGTGTAATAATAATGATAGTTGTCATAATAATGATAAGTGTCATAATAATGAATTTTTTATAATGAAATTTCAATTTTTATTATTCTTCATGAAATATAATTAGCCTAATTCTAAATGTAGATGCGTAATATAAGTGCGACACAATGTGTTCTTTCAGAGAATTCATATCGGTCCGCATCGGAAGAGACTGCGTTTTAAGATCTAAAATAGTTTGAACAATCAATCAAGAAATTTGTAAGTGTTCAAAATTATATCATTTTTAAACCATTTTAACTTAAAAACAGTACAATTTAGTGATTATAAGTTGTTTCTTGAAAAATCTAAATTGACAAATGTCATTTACAAATTAAAAATTAAAAAAAATGTAACAATGGAACTTTTAAAGTTTACATTCAGCACCCTGAAATTCGAACGATTCAAGGTTAATTTTATTTTAAATAATTCAATTTTATTTAGTTTATTTTTGAATATTTGATTTATAATTTCTTATTTTAAATAAACAGTCAAATATTGTTAAATATTGAAACAAAAATTTTTTAATTAAAAATTTTCAAACTGTATGTTTAAAAAATTGAGTATTTTAGAATGCAATAATATTTGAATAGAATTTGAAATTGAATAAAAACATTTATACCATTATACCATTAAGCCATTTCCCTTTCAGGGTAGGCGTGACACTACCCGATTTGGGTAGTGTTTCTAGGTGGATAGTTTCTTGTAGTAAATAACTACAAGTTGGGCTCACCACACCCACGATGTGCCAACAGCACGCAGTATTCTCGAATGGTCACCCATCCAAGTACTAACCGCGCCCAACGCTGCGTAACTTCAGTGATCTGACGAGAACTGGTTTTTCAGCGTGGTTTGGCCGTTGGCGTATTTAATTATGAATATATTAATTAAAATGTTTTTGAAAATTGAAAAGAAATTTGAAGTTTCAATCGGATGCATACATGTCATTAATTACTAAGGCTTTCGAATTGAAATTGTTCAATTTTTAACGTAAAGATCTATAAATTATTTAATTATGAACAGATTCAGAATCGTCTTATAAAATCAATTTCATTATTATTCTATTGTTGGGAGTCGAACTATAGTTCAGTTTTGAAATCAAATACTTAATTTATATTTACAGTTTATCAACTTAACATTTTTCTTGTTTTCTTTTTTTGTCAAAGTTAACCCGTGCCCCCGAGCCTTTGACATTAACATGGGGGTTTAAATGGGAAGAGCTTGATTTTAAAAAAAATGGAAAAAAGAGCTACTTGTTATAAACTTTTTGTGAATGAAAGTATTAAAAAAGTATTAAAATTATTTTTTTGAACGTGCGACAAGATATTCAGAGAATAATTTCCGCCCAGCAAGTTTTAATTTTGACTCCTCACCCCCCTTTCAAGCAATTGTTATTGTGCTTGGAAAGTGATCCAAAAACTGCAAAATAGCAGTTTTCTATTAAATTCATACTAAAAACGGTATTCTTTGGATTTTTTTTAACAAGAATTATTTGTAATTGATGAGGGACGAGTTTCCAAGTATTTTTTAAATAATTTTTAATTATTCAAACAATTATTATTTGTTTAAGAATTATATTTTTCTTGAAATCGTGGAAAATTATTGTTTTCGGGATATAAGTGATAGATTTTATGTATGGTAAGAATGTTTTGTTTTCTACATAATTGGTAATTATTTAAACAATTTCCATTTGTTTAAACAATCTTTCTCCCTCAAATTGTAACAAGTTATTATTCTCTGGAATTTATATCTCGAAAATAATAATTTTCCACGTCTTACAGAGAAAAATATATTTTTTAAACGAATAATAATTGTTTGAACAATTGTAAAATATTTAAAAAATATTTGGAAACTCGTCATTTATCGATTAAAAATAATTCATGTTGAAAAAACACAAGAAATACCGTTTGTAGTATGAATTCATTAGAAAACTACTATTTTGGATTTTTTCGGTTTCTTTTTCATTCTGTTTTGAGAATTCCCGCCAAGTATTTAAAGTCTAACATGAGGAAAATATGCTGTGTCTAATTTGAAAAAAAGAAACAATTTTCAATATTTTTCTTATAATTTTTGAGTACTTAGATGTGTAATAATAATGATGAGTGTCATAATAATGAATTTTCCATAATGAAATTTCAATTTTTATTATTCTTCTTCATGAAGTGAAAATTAGAAAGATTTCAATTTCAGTTAACGTTTACCGAAGATGTTTACACATAAATCTGTCTTGGGTCGTAGTTTAGGACGCACGTGATGTTTTTTTTATAGTAGAACTTTTTTCTTCAACATAATTTAAAGTTGATGCAAGAATATAAAAGATTCCTTGGTTCGAAACGAATCGATTAACCTATAATATTAAAACATTTTATTAAAGAGTATGGAAGTTATTGTGTATGTTATATATTATATGTTTTTATTGCATAGGTACTCCTCTTCAATCCCTAAAAAGTTTGGCACGTTTCGATCAAACCCTGAAGTATGAGTTCAATTTTTCGAAAATTCAAAATTTCCTCATGTTAATTAAATGGGATTTTGAAGTGCCCGGTGGCACGTGTTAATATTCGAATTTTGAAAAAAAAAAAATTAGGGATTTTTTTCTCCGGAAATGGAAACTTTTGGTGGGGGGACTTACCCTCTAGGGTGAAAAAAAAATTTGTAATGCATTTTTGGATCACCCTAATATACACTGTGTGTGTGTTTGTAATATACAACCACCCAGGGTCGGCGCAGCCCATATTTTGCATGTCTGGAGTTTAAAGTTCGTAAAAGGGGTGAATGTGGGAGGGGGGGGGGATTCTATTTTGTTTAGTTTTTGTTTATTTTAAAGAGATCATTCTTGGAACATCATTCCTACAAATAAATACGTTTATAATTTTATTTAAATCTAATTTATCCAAAACAATCTTGGCGAATATGTAATATCGCCAGATTATTTAGCCGCTTTTGCCCCATTGTGGATCTTAAATACGTTTTCACCACCACCTGCACAAACAAGGCAATTGCGATTTGTTAATTGTAAGTAAATTATATGAATATCAAAAAAATAAGGTTAACGAAACTAAACAATTGTGGACAACTGATAATATCGCAATAAATAAGAAATTAGAAAAATGTTATAAAATATAGCTTGCTACAAAATATTCCTCAAAGTTCATTGATTTTTTGCGCGATTTTTGAAATGTTTATGAAAGTATAAAAAAAAAGATCATGAAAAATCTCAATTGTTAGGAAATTTTGAAAACGATACAAAATTACAAAAAAGCAATGGTTTTTTATAGAATTTTTGTAGAGACACATGTTCACGATTGGCTTGCCAATGAAATGTTTTTGTACGTGGAAAATAAGGAGACAAGTTTTTTTTTTTAATTACCATAGCGAAATTTATACATTCTTTATAGAAAGTTACAAATTTTGAGGATAAAATAAGTCTTTTGCCATTTTTAGTTTAAAAACGCTGCCATTTTTGCAATTTACGAGGCTTCAAGTTTTTTCTTATTTCAGTTTATCCAGTTTTTTGCGCTCTTTTTGAAAATTCACAAGAAAAATTCAAAAAATAATACAAAATGGTGAAGTTATTTTTAATTTTTGAAAGAAAGAAAAAAAATTCTCAAAAACCCCACCTTTTTCAGAAATTTGCAGCAATGATAGGTACTAATATAGTCGACGTACCATAAATTTTATTTTTGGTAATTTTTTGTTTTTCAAGAGAAATTATTTTTCAAATCCTTGCTTTTTTTGCAATTTTTTAGATTTTAAGGTTTTACTTGTTTTAGTTAGTCAATTTTTCTTTACTCCTTTGAAACCGATGAAAACAGAATACAAAATGGTAAAGCTGTTGGATTTTTTTAAATCACAATACGACATTTTCTCGAAATATGTAGCTACATTTTTTTCCGTTAAAGTTTTCAGGAGTGATTTGCCGTTTTTGATGCATTATATCGTTATGCCCAATAAAATAACATCTTACTGATTTGAAATAGAAAAATAACAGTAAACTATTTTTTATTCTTTCTTCATTTATCTCGTCGGCTTTGTAAAAGTGAAAAAAACTTGACAAACCGAAACAAGAAAAACTTAAAATTTCAAAAATTGCAAAAAGGCAAGGTTTTGAAAATCAAATTAAAAAAAAAATTTCCTTCCGAAAAAAAGCAAAATCCAGCCGATTTATTCTGGAATTAACCCAATATAGGACCAAATATATTCTTCTAAAACTTATTAAACTTGCGGTTTTCGGTATCGCAGTCAGTTCCCTTCTTCTTTTGAGCAGTGGTTAAGATTTTATTCTTATTTTCTATATCACAATTATTATTATCGCTAACATTAAAAGAGCTAATGCTATTCGCGGTATTGCTATTTCCTTCTTTTATCGATGGAAGAAAATTGGAAGAAATTATACCTGCAAATTTGAAATGTTGACAATCGAAAAGTTTCTCGTCAGAAATCGCCAGAATTCCTGATTGTTCTGATTATTCCTAACTATTCTTTAGTAGAATTTCAAGTAAAATAAAAAATAATATGTGAATAAAAAAATTATTCGGGTTATTTTGGGAAATTGAATTTTGAAAATTTTGGAAAAAAAGGTTCTGACTGAAAGAAAATTCCGTAACAGTAGACAGTTCAACAAAAAAATTAAGTCGTTGTCAAAAGTGATATTTGATATTATAAGTTGTGCAAGTTTATAAAAAATTGAAGAGAGGAGGGTTTGACGTTTCTCAGTCCGGTGTGCAATATGTAAATAAATCGATAACTATTTTTTTTTAAATTTTCAAATAAAGAATTATTGTAAAAAAAAATATATTATAAAACTTTCAACTTACGGTTTTCTCCAACACAGTCTATTTCCTTCTTCCCTTGAGTGTTTACGTTTTCACTCCTATTTTCGAAATCACAATTTTTATTATCACTAATATTACAAGAGCTAAAGCTGTCGTCTTTCTTACGCAGGAAAAATTGTCTAAAAGCTGCGTTTTTTTATCACTTTTTCTTCTTTCAACTTCTTCTCCTTTGCTAACATTCGTGTCTGACAGTCACTTCGTTTACGTTCAATCATTTTGATTTTAAAAGAGATGTTCTCAGTGCAAAATGCAATCTAAAACTGAGAACTCTGGTCTAATAATTAGGCCAGAGTTTTGTGCCGATTATTATGTTTCTACTCGTGACACAGGTATATTGTCAAAGTGACCGAAATGAGTGGAAATAACCATAATCTTTTAAGAAGAAAATTAGAAACACAATATCGTCAAGTCAATCTGTGTCAAATTAGAGTCTCTCCCTCTTTTTTCCTCTATTTATATATTTGTCTCTAATGAGCCGATTAAAACGTTGTTTGGAAACATATTTTGAGGCCTTTCTATGCAATTCTTTTTCATATATTGAGCTTTTCGAATATGTTTTTTCAAAATAACTGATTTTTGGTTGCATAATGTTTCTGAGTCTTTTTGTTCAAGAATAGAATTTTTGCACAGATTGACTTGACGATATTGTGTTTCTAATTTTCTTCTTAAAAAATTTAACAAACAGAGACATTAAGCCATAGACCCTGATATTTTTTCTTTTGGGTTCGGATTTTGATGCCTTTCTCAGGGAATAGGTTTCTGGGTCAACCTTCTAACCATAATCATATGGGGAAATCCCGCGTCCAGACTGACGGGCTCGGCGTGGAGCCCCTGTTGAGCGACAACTCGAGAACAATAAATTCAGAACTATAAACATTCAAGTTTTACAAGCCCATGGTGACGACCCATGCAAACTTGGAAGTATAAATTCATCAAAGGTCAGGTACTTAGTGAAGTGCGTGAAGGGTACACAAAACAAGGTATCACTGATACCATTGCTGAAAAGAGAACTCGAAAACGAACAGTGCAGAGCCCAAACAAGAGATATATTTGTGAAGCAAAAGTAAATTTTGTTATCTTTCCGTCCAGTTTTCCATGTATGGAATTTCCATGGTTGAAGATTTACATGTCTGGAGTTCTCCATGGCAGCCATGCTGGCTGCGCCGCCCCTGCAACCACCTTTTAATCAAATCATTTGAAGTCGTATTAACTTTCTTGACTATACCTCTTTGCAATCCTGGAGAATGCGAGGGGGCGCTGGGCTACCTACATTTTTAGTACTACCCCACTGCTTATTTTCAACTTGGGATTTAAGGGTTCGAAATAAATCAAAACCATGAATTTACAGAAAAATTAAACAGATTTTTATTCAAAATTTTTACAAAAAAGAAAACGATGCGAGATTATATTAGTTTTTTATTCCTGTCGTTAATTTATTTAGATTTTCTTCGTAAAAATTTCAATCATACTCTAGTTTTCTAGCTGATAGTTGGCGTGGAGGTTTCGCCCCATTTCTTAATGGAGCGGTAGGTTGTGCTGTTGCCGTGAATTGTGGTTGTTGAGGAGTCTGGTATTGATGCAACTGAGCATTATTTCCAATCTGCATATTTTGCATGCACAGTCCCATAAGACAGCTAGGGCTATGTTGAGGATTGGTTGGCGAAAGAGGTCTCACATAACTAGGACTTGCTGGATAAGAGGTTTCCTGGTAGTTGAGTTGTTGCGCAGACTGAGCTTTCTTATTCTGTGATGCTTGTTGTGAAGGAGTACGGTACATCTGCAAACTCAGTTCTGTAATCAAAAAGGTTACAGATTTTAAACTTTGAAAAAAAATTAGGTCCACTATCCGACCGAGCAGAATGAGATGCTCCTACCGGAAAAGTAGAGAAAGGGGTACAAAATATATTTCAAACTACTATTGCAATTCGCAAAAAAAAAATATATTGAGTCCACAAAATTTTTTCGGCTCAACCATAGAATATGGCTATTATATTAACAGGTGACACAACAAAAAAATTTTTATCAGGTTTGGTTGATTTGACGAAATATGAATGATTTGGGGACTGATGAATACTTCAATCTCTGACAAAATTGAAGAATTTAAACACTTTATCAGAAATTGATCTATCAGAAATAAAAAAACAGAATTATTTGAAGAACTTAAAATAATTCAAAAGTAAGTACAGCAATAGTGTGTTATCATTCCGAAATAAATGGAAAGTAATGAGGGGTTGTTAGGGATATTTTAAATTCTTCAGAAAGGTTTCGAAGATTCAACAGAGATTTTTTTAATTTAAACAAGATTTCAAAGATTTCAAATATTTTACAAAAATTTCAAAGATATCATAAAAAAATTTTAATTTGTCAGAAAATTTTCGAAGATTTAACAAAGACTTTAAAGATTTCAAATATTTAAAAAGATTTAACCAAAAGTTCCAAAATTTCCAATATTTCACAAATTCAGGGATATAAAAAGATTTCAAGGATTTTAACGATTTCACAAAACTTTCATAAAGATTTCCTAAAAGTTTCAAATTGGTCAGAAAGGTTTCGAAAATTTAACAAAGACTTGAAAGATTTGATCGAGATTTCAAAGATTTCAGATATTTTACAGAAATTTCAAAGATTTCATACAAAAATTTTAATTTTTCAGAAAATTTTCGAAGATTTAACAAACACTTTAGAAATTTAAAAAAATTCAATTATTTAGAAATATTTCAAAGATTTAATCAAGAGTTCCAAAATTTCCAATATTTCACTAATTTCAGAGATATAAAAAGATTTCAAGGATTTTAACGATTTCACAAAACTTTCACAAAGATTTCCTAAAAGTTTCAAATTGGTCAGAAAGGTTTCGAAAATTTAACAAAGACTTGAAAGATTTGATCGAGATTTCAAAGATTTCAGATATTTTACAGAAATTTCAAAGATTTCATAAAAAAATTGTAATTTGTCAGAAAATTTTCGAAGATTCAACAAAGAGTTTTGAAATTAAAAAAATTTCAAACATTTAAAAATATTTCAAAGATTTAATCAAGAGTTCCAAAATTTCCAATATTTCACAAATTTCAAAGATATGAAAAGATTTCAGATATTTCACAAAAATGTCATTAAATATTTTTTATTTGTCAGAAAAGATTTAAGAAAGACTTCAAAGATTTTATTAATTTGAAAGATTTAAAAAATCTCAGTGATTTCACAAAAATTTCCCAAAGATTTCATAAAAGTTTCAAATTGGTCCGAAAGGTTTCAAAAATTTAACAAAGACTTGAAAGATTTAAACATGATTTCAAATATTTCAGATATTTTACAAAAATTTCAAAGGTCTCATGAAAAATTTTAATTTGTCAGAAAATTTTCGAAGATTTAACAAAGACTATAAGATTTCAAAAATTTCAAAAATTTCAAATATTTAAAAAGAGTTTAAAGATTTAACCAAAACTTCCGAAATTTCCAATATTTCATAAATTTCAATGATATAAAAAGATTTCAAGGACTTCAACGATTTCAGATATTTCACAAAAATTTCATAGCAATTTTTTTATTTGTCAGAAAATTTTCAAAGATTTAATAAAGACTTTAAAGATTTTCAAGATTTCAATCATTTGAAAGATTTAAAAGATTTCAGTGATTTCACAAAGATTTCATAAAAGTTTCAAATTGATCAGAAAGGTTTCGAAAATTTAACAAAGAGTTGAAAGATTTAAACGAGATTTCAAATATTTCTGATATTTTAAAAAAATTACAAAAATTTCAAACAAAAATTTTAATTTGTCAGAAAATTATCGAAGATTCAACAAAGTCTTTAAAGATTTCAAATAATTCAAAGATTTAATCAAGAGTTCCGAAATTTCCAATATTTCATAAATTTCAAAGATATGAAAAGATTTCAGATATTTCACAAAAATTTCATGAAAAACTTTTTATTTGTCAGAAAATTTTCAAAGATTTAACAAAGACTTTAAAGATTTTCAAGATTTCAATCATTTAAAAAATTTAAAAATATTTAAAAGATGCCACAAAGCTTTCACAAAGATTTCATAAAAAATTCAAATTTGTCCGAAAGGTTTCGAAAATTCAACAAATATTTCAAAGATTTAAACGAGATTTCGGAGACTTCACAAATTATTATTTCATTTATTATTATATTCACCAATAGACACAAATTTCAAAGATTTTAAAGTTTTTAAAGTTTTAAAGATTTCACAAACATTTCAAATTTTTCACAAAGATTTCGAAGCTTCAACAAATATTTTAAACATTTAACCAAAATTTCACAAATTTCAAAGATTTGAAAAGATTTCAAAAAATTCAGATATTTCAACAAAAAATCATAAAATTTGTTTAATTTGTCAGAACATTTTAGAAGATTTAACAAAGACTTCAAAGATTTCCAAGATTTTAAAAATTTCCACAATTAAAATAGATTTCAGTTATTTCACAAAGATGAAATTTTCAAAAATTTCACAAAAATGTCATGAAAGTTTCAAAATTTTCAGAAATATTTCCAAAATTGAACACAGATTTTAAAGATTTAAACAAGATTTCGAAGATTCTACCAAGATTTCCAATATCTCACACATTTCAATGATTTTAAAAAAAGATTTCAGAGATTTCAGATATTTCACAAAAATTTCAAAGATTTCATGAAAAAAAATTCAATTTGTCAAAAAATGTTCGATGATTCAACAAAGAATTGGAGGCTTGAAAGATTTAAACAAGGTTTTGAAGATTTCCCAAATGTGAAAGATTTCAAAAGATTTCAAAGATTCAACCAAGATTTTTAATGTTTCACAAATATTACAGATTTAAAAAGATTTCAAAGATTTTAGATATTTCACAAAAATTTCAAAGCTTTCACTTAGGTTTTTTAAAAAACTTTCAGTGATTTCATAAAGATTTCAAGAATTTCAAAAAAAATTTCATAAAAATTTCAAATTTTTGAGAAATGTTTCAAAAATTTAACGAAGATTTTAAAGATTTAAACAAGATTTAACAAATTTCACACATTATTATCCTGCATTTATGATTATATTATTATATTTACCAATAGAATGAAAGAAGACCGCAAGGGCAAGGAGCTGTGCAACAAATATGGACTTCATGTCAAAAGATTTTAAATTTCGAAGATTTTACAAAGATTTGAAAGATTTCATAAAAAAATTTTATTGGTCAGAAAGAGTGATCAACCGCCCGTTCTGTAGTGATTTATGTTGTTAATCAATTAATCAACTCTTTTATTGAAGTGTTTCCAAAATAAAATTGTGAACGTTAAATGCACGACTCAATTGGTTTCAAGTGGGCTACAGCTTTTATACAATTTGGTGGTGCTTGAGGAAGTTATACTGGCGGAAATGGAGATTCATAAGCTTCATGATTTGGCCTTGTTATCGTTTCGAGGAAGTTGAAAATGTACCGAAATCCCCTTTTTTCCTTCAATTTTTCTATTTTTGTGTGGTTTGTAAGTATTAGAGACGGAAGTGGGTCAGAAGCCCGGAAAACGCACGACTACTCGACAAAAAATTAGCAAACATTTAATTACCTAGAGTCTGGCATCATTTTTATATTTCCTGTTTGATTGTCAAATAACACGTGAGTTTTTTGCAACGGAATTTTTATTTATATGTAATTACTCTCAGCAATAGACTAATCATTTAATTTGAAAATATTAAAAAAAAGAATAAGACATGTAATAATATTCCAGAAATTCAAGTAGAGAATGTCGATTTCACAATCCAAGTTTGAGTTAATTTTTCGAATTATTGAATTCTCATTAAACACAGTTGAATTGAATATTTTTTTAACAAACAAGATATTCAACTTTTATTCCTTCAATAAGGGGTTTCATATTCTTTGAAATTAAATGGTAGTTTGTGAATAGGTTGAAAATTAATAAAACAGCGGCAGTTTTCAGAAAAATATCTCATAATTATTTGAATACGCAAGGTGCGAAAAAAGTTTACAGAAAAAATATTTCAACTTCCAAGCAAGATGAACCAATTTTGAACAAAATAGTTTAATTTATAATCAAATAGTTGAATTTCCAACTTACAAAGATAAATTTTGAACCAATTAGACTAATTCTTAGACAAAAAAATTAAAATTCCACAAAGTAGTTAAATTTTCAAGAGAAATTATGAATCATCAATTTGAACAAAATGAATTTTTAACAAAGAAGTTCAACTTTCAACCAAGCAGTTGAATTTTCAATCAAAAAGGATTAATTCTAAACAAAATATATAATAGTTTATATTTCAAGCAAAAATATTTTCATTTTAAATAAAAAAGCAGTCTAATTCTTCCAAAAAATACGAATTTTTTTAAAGATAGTGGAATCCTCAATGGAAACAGATTGAGTTTTTACCAAAAACTTGCACTTTCAATCCAGAAGAAAAAAACTTCTACCAAAACAGAATAATTCCCAACCAAAAAAAAAAGAGAAAAAAAATGCAACCAAATTACTGAATTTTCAAGCCAAACAGACGAATTATCTACAAAACAGTTGAATGTTGTACCAAAAAAAAAAAAAAAATATTCTTCCCCCAAATTTGTTCGAATCCACAGAAAAAATTAAATGTGTGTGTTTTTTTTTAATATTTAGAGGTTCCACAAGCCCCATGAAGCTTAACACGTATTTCCCATTAAAAATACGTTTTTTAAAAAATTTTATTCAGGATCGTCAATATTAGGTGAATCCAGTTGGAATTCAACATTTCTCTTCACAATAATTAGCCGCAAAATACGAATCAAAAATACTTTTTTCATATTATGCCCATAAGTCTGTTTTATAAGGTCCCAAAAAACCCCCATAAGTGAAAAATTGTGATTTGCGAGTTTTTGGCGCTAATTATGATTTTTTTGCGTTTCTTTGAAATATAAATTGTTTCTAATACATAAAGTATTACTTTATAGCGATAATTAAGTGCTTGAATAAATTGTTTGAACAATTTATTATTGTTTATAGCAATTGTCTCTTAGAATAGAGAGAAAGTCGCTGTTTTTTCCGAAATTTTCAACTTTTTTTCAACTTTTTAGTTAGAGCGAGGCAACAATCAGCTAAATGTAACAGAAGTAATCGTTTAAGCCATTTATTATTATTTATAACAATATTCTCTTAAAACTCTTTTCAATTAAAGTGTGGTTATAAGTAGTTGAAGTTAACCAAAATGAATGTTTAAACAATTTATTATTTTTTTCAATGATATTCATTTTAAATAATGGTAGAAAGTTGAGGTTTTTCTGCATTTTTCAAATTTTTGTCACTTTTCACTAAGAGTGAGGCAATAATTGATGCAATTCAGCAAAAGTAATTTTTTAAACAAAATGTTATTGTTTTTAACTGTCTTCTCCTGTATTAATGTTGAATAGTTGCGGTTTTTTCTGAAATTTTCCACTTTTGTTCAATTTTCCACTTAGAGCGAGGTAATAATTAATGTATTTAAACAAACATAATTATTTGAACAAATAATTTTTATTTATAACTGTCTTCTTGCATCTCAATGCTAGATTGTTACAATTTTACAGAAAATGTTTACTTTTTCTCCACTTTTTCCTCAGTGAGATAATAATTAATGCAAGTTAAGAAACATAATTGTTTAAATTATTGTTTTATTTTTGCTTTATAACATAATCAGATTTCCTTTGACTTTTTGGTCAGGAACAAATAATAAATATTAATATTCATATAAATAAAAGAACTTTAAGTAACTACTTTAATGGAAATCAACATTTATTATGATCCTTATAAAAAATTTTAAGAGTATTTCAAATATCTGTTTTATGTCAGAAAAATATATTAGCAAAAAAAAAGAGATTGTTCAAAAAATGATTCGCTCTGAAGTTAATTTATTAGTTATGCATAACTAAGAAGCCAAAGCAAAGTTCTAAATTTTAGAAAATACGGCAACTTTCTACTATTATCCAAAGAGAATATTATTATAAATAGGAACAAATGGTTTAAACAATCATTTTGGTTGAATTTAGTTGATTAGTTCCTTGCTCTTACTGGACTTACTTGCACTTACTGGAAAGTGAAAAAAAATCAAAAATTTAAAAAACAACCGCGACTTCCTAACTCTATTTCAAGAGAAAATTTCTTATGGGGTTTTTTGGGACTCTAATAAATAGACTTATGGGGAGTGATATTTAAGATGTAATTTTTGATACGTATTCTATTGCTTATTTTTAATAGATATGTTAAGTTTTAACTTGATTCACCTGATATTGACGATTCCGAATAAAATGTACAAAAAAATTTTTGTTTCTTATGGGAAATATACGTGCTAAACTTCATGGGGCTTGCAGAACCTCTAAATGTAACTTATTTAAAAAAAGAAGTGAATCAAGTCGAAACTTAGCATTTCTCTTCACAATCATCCATTGATAAAGAATCAAAAACTACATTTCAAATATCACCCCTATAAGTCTATTTTATAGGGTTTTAAAAAAACCCATAAGCAATTTTCTTTTAGAATAGCGTTAGAATATCGCGGTTTTTTTCCAAATTTTTCAACCTGCTTTCAACTTTTCAGTTAGAGCGAGGCAACAATGAACTAAATTTAACATAAATAATTGTTTAAACAATTTATTATTATTTATAATAATATTCTCTCACAATAATGCTAGAAAGTTACAATTTTTTCTAATATTTTCCACTTTTTGTTCCCTTTTTTCTTAGAGTGAGGTAATAGGTAGAGCAATTCAGCAAAAATAATTTTTTAAACAAATGGTTATTGTTTAACACTATCTTCCCCCTATAGCAATACTAGATAGTTGCGTTTTTCTCTAAAATTTTTCAAGTTTCGTCTCATTCTCACTCAATGAGGTAACAATTATTGTAAGTTTACAAAAATACTTTTTTAAACAATTTATTATTTTATATAACAAACTTCTCTCCGATTACTACTAGAAAGTTGCGTGTTTTTGTGAAATGTTTAACTTTGCTTTTGCTTTTTAATTAAGAACAAATAATGAGTAAACATTAGGGATAATCATTTTTTGAACATACTCTTTTTTATTGTGAATTGTCTTGTCTAAATGTAAATCTTTCTCATTGTGAAATATTGGTGGCACAACACAATGTCCAGAAAAGAAATTATAAAATGAAAGGATTTCAAAAACAGAAATTGAATCAAATATTTCAATAGTCAGTCGAAATTAGGGCAAACCTAACTCAAATAAGGAAAAGAACGAAAAAAAATTTGAAAGGAAAAATGACAAAACAAAAAATTTAATCAAGTTACAAATGAAGTATATATTTCAAAATTGATGACATTTGCGATATCGCTCATTTTATAAATTTGATGGAAAATACTGGCGTCAGTAAATAATCAACTAAGGCACAATTTAATCAACGAAACACCTAGATGATTAAATTGTACATTTGATTAATAATAAGACTCTAATAAGGACTATAGGAAGTCATAACAATTGGAATTTCATTAGTTTTTCACCTTTTTTTTTTAATTTCCGGTCCTGAATAAATAAAAAAAGTAAATAGAAAATAGTTTAAGGTTGATTCTGACTTAAATTAAAAACCTTAGATATAGGAAAGTAAGTACTTCCGGATCGAAAGTTAAAAATAAATTCAAGCCTCTTTCATGGAGATTTGTTTTTAACTCGAAGTTTTAAAAGGTGCAAACAAGTCAATGTTCTCCGTAAATTGGGAATTTGATGTGTCATTCAATTTCACACCTACACCTACACCTACATACACACACACACACTTTTATTGTTTGTTCTAGTTTTTTATCTCCACAATTCATTTTTGACCATAACACCCAAATCCATTCAACAATTAGAAACGCCTTAAATTAATAAGGCGAAGATATACCCATAAATATAAATACACGGACTGAATCCATTTCGAATCAGACAGGCTTCTACACTTGAAATCGCAAAACCTCTCGGGGAAGAAATATGTTGTTTTTCAGAGGAAATTAGTCCATACGTATTTTTCAGATTTAAAAAAATTTATTTTAAGAAATTATGCGTGTTTGAATTTGATTCTTTGTTTTTTAAAAATCCGCTAGAAAATCAAAAAAGTTTCAAAATTAACAAAATGGCAATGGTTTTTCTGGAAAATTTAAAAGTTGATTTTCTTAAAAGACCCACCTTTAAATTCTTTGCCAATTTTTTTTTTTGAACTTGTACTTTGATAATGAAGATATATTGTAAGTTTGATGCTTGCTAAATAACTTTTGTGCTCAGGAAAATTCTTTTTTCTTATAATCGAATTTTCGACTTTTTCTTGGAAACAATGGCAGATGCGAAAAAATATTAAAATAAAAGTTTTCACATCTAAAAAAGTTCTATGAAAAATGTCTCTTGTTCTTTTGCGATATCTTTCATCGTTCAGGAGAAAAATTCAAAAATGACATTTTAAGGAGAAAAAGATTCTCTGGGCCTCAAAAAATGTACCTGAAGTTCCCAACGTTCAAATGAACGAAATATTTTTCCTCATTTCTATTCTACCCATACATATTGTTCCGACTGCAATTTAAAATATGCTTTATAATTCTATTTCAATAATAAATTATTTCCAATATAAATAAACAAACATTTTAGCACTTTTTCTGATTTACAAAGTCATCAGTAAAAAATTTCGTTTATTTGAACATTCAGAACTTCAAGCATATCCTCAAAAATGGTTTAGCCCGCATAATGCTAATGATATGCCTTTCTTCTATTAGCAGTAATTGTGATGAAAATATTCGAAAAAATAAAAAAGGTGGGGTTTTCCAGAAAATATTTTTTTCATATTCTCAAAATTTGAATAAAAAAATAAAAAAGATCCTCTGGAAAATCCCACCTTTTTTATTTTTTGCGCATATTTTTTTAACATTTCTGCTAATAGAAGAAAGGTATCTTATGAGCATCATGCGAGCTAAACCATTTTTGAGGCCGGGAGAATTTTTTTCTTCCTAAAAATGTAATTTCGAATTTTCTCGTACACGATGAAAGATGTCGCAAAAGAACGAGAGACAGTTTTCATTAAAGTTTTTTAGATGTGAAAACTTTTATTTCAACCTTTTTTCGTATCTGTCATTGTTTCCAAGAAAAAGTAGAAAATTCGATTATAAGAAAAAAGATTTTTCCTGGCCACAGAAGTTATTTAGCAAGCATCAAATTAACAAGATATCTTCATTTTCAAAGTACAAGTCTAAAAAAATTGGCAAAAAATTTAAAGGTGGGTTTTTTCAGAAAATAGACTATCGACTAATCGAGTATCGAATATCTGAATTAGGTCAAAAGTTATAGAAGTTTAAAGAAAAAAATCGGGTTTTACGAAAAACAAAGCACAAAATTCACATACGCATAACTTCTTACCATTTCTTTTTACAAATCAGGAAAATACTTATCGCCTAATTTCCTTTGAAAAACAGAATTACTTTTTAACAAAAAAGCGAATTTCCAACGCTCAACCACGGAAATTAATTTTTAACAAAGTAGTTCAACTTTAAACCAAGTAATTACATTTTTAAATAAAAAAGATAAATTCTTAACGAAACATCTAATATTTAATATTTCAAACAAAAAAAGATTTCAATTTTAAATGAAAAGCAGTAAAATTCAACAGAATAGTCGAGTTCTTAACAAAATCGTTGAATCGTAAACCAAAATAGAATAATTTTCCACTAAACAGGGAGTTGATTATGTAATTTTATTTCACTTTTATTCCTCTTCCAGTTGCATTTTTAACCAAGAAAGAATTAATTTTGACCAAAAGGGTTGAATATTCAAAACGAAAGTACGAAGTTTCAAGAAATGACTTCAATTTTCAACCAAGAAAAATGTTTAAGTCAATGAGAAAGAGAAAAATTCATTCAAAATGTTAATCTTTTAAGCCAAAAAGACGAATTTTCTACACAACAAATGAAATTTTAACTAAAAAGAATTACCTTTCAACAAAATAGTGACATTTTCAACCACATGAAACAATATTTAAGTTAAAAAGACAAATTTTGAACAAAATACATAAATTTTTCAACAAGTTGATGAATTTACAACTAAAAAAGATAAATATTCAACCAAAAATGAAACAATTAAATTCTCAGTTGAAATAATTATATTTTAACAAAAAATAACAACGAATTTTCAACAAAACAGTTGAATTATTAACCGAAAAATATATATTCATTTAGAAATAAATATATCAAAATTTCATAATAAAAGCCTTGATACTCAGTTTCGAATACATACAATAGTTTTAGATGTAAATATAAAAAGTAATTTAAAATTGAAAAGTTTAAAAATGTGTGATTTTTATTTGAAGATTTAAACAAATAAATCATTTCAAATTAAAAAGTATGCGATTGCTACAGTTCAAGAATGAATAATAATTCTAAAAGAAGTGTTAAAAATAAAACGATATGAAATTAACAAATTAAAAATTGTGTTTAAAATCAAAATAGATCAAAATCAACCCAACTGAAATTATTGATACCTCAGTAATTGAATAATTTTGATAATTTTAAATGGATGCAATTTTCGAGTTCTGAATTTTAATATTGACGGTAAATTTTTAATTTTTCCCATTCATAAGTTTTAATTTTGCAATTAAAATTGAATTGGTTGAATTTTGGAAAGTATGATTAACAATTAAAAAATTAATCATTTTTAAGGGATTTGAATTTACTTCAAATAATTGAAATTTTGAAGGGCTTGAGTGTAAAAAAGTTTTAATATTACAACTTTTGGTGACTGAAATTTTTTCAGTTTTAAATGAAGTTTGCGTTCGTTTAAGTTTCAGCGCATGGAGTAGAAATTTTTTCATTTTCAATGATTCCCATTAAAAAATAATATTTATTTTGAACGTTTTTTTTTAGAATTATTCAATTCATTTTGCGATTTCAGAAAAATTTGTATAATCAAATTTATTATTAAATTATAATTTTCTTATATAATAACAATTTAAAATTTCAGAAGCTTTGATTTTGAAAGATTCAATTTAGTTTTCAATATCAAATTATCAAATAATTATCGCTTAAAATTTTAAATTATTCAAATTTAAAAGTTTTTAATTTTCAATTAATTATTTGTGAACGCTTTTAATTAAAAATTACACAGATTTAATTTCTTTGAATTTTAAACGATCCAATTTCCACACTTCGAGTCTTAAAATATTCAATTTTTAACTTTTTCAAATTGTACTATTTTCGAAATTTTAATCTGAAATCATTCAATTTCATGATTCTTCAATTGAAAATAAAATTGTTTCATTTGTAGCGCTACAAGTTAGAAATGATACAATTCAACTCTTTTTTTGTAATTAAATTGTGCAAAATCGGTCTATATATATATATATATATATATATATATATATATTTTTTTTTTTTCATTTCAATCGCTTTCAATTCCAAATTAGAAATTAATAATCATTTTTCTCAAAAAGTTGAAAAAATATTTAAAAATTGGGTTAAGAATGGATTTTTACATTCTTCATATTTTTAATTCCCTATTTTAATTAATTAATTATTTTTAATGTTTAAAAATAAAAATCTAGAGACGTGCACGCGCAATTTTCGCGCGTATATTTACTGCTAGTACACGTTATAATAAAACGTGTCTCTGTATTTTCCTTTTTCAGACACAAAAATTTCCTTATCCTAAACCGGTAAAAATCACGAATATTGACCTACAGCAAGTCGGGGGACGAAAATTTAAAGAATAGTGGGCATCTTGTACGCTATATGCTCTGATATATACACTAGGGTGGTCCAACAAACTCTTTTTGTCCGACCCCCCTTGAAAACGCGCCATTGCATTCACGTGAGGCAGGCGTAATGTGGCCGCTTCCAGCCCAGTGACATTCGCACATGCGCACTCCGCCGCCGGGCCAACATGAAACTTTACGCCCGCTACATAACACTTTACGCCCGCTAAATAACACTTTACGTCCGCTACATAAAACTTTACGCCCGCTGCACATAATTATCTTTATCTTTGAAAAAATTGTATCGCTGGACCCCACAGTCTTCCTTCTGCAAAGTACACTATTTCTTTCTTTCACTTATAATCTAAAATTGTCAAGTACACCAAACATCCTCTATCTGCTTAACATGCTTGTTTTCAAGAAGGGTAGGACAAAAATTATGGTGTGTATCAAGGGCGTACGGCTATTTTACCTCGTGCGACTGCCGACCTCGCTTCGCTCGGGCGGCAAGTTCACACTCGTCAAAATAGCCTTCTTTACGCCATTGATACACAATATACTATTTCGAGCTACAGGGCAAGCCCCCCCCCCCAAATTTTCCATTTGCGGAG
>CAKNYM010050782.1:38129-62531 GCA_932195095.1 Andricus curvator | reverse complement strand
AGCGCCCCAAATATGACCAAAAAATAAAAAAACTACATTTTTACGTATTATTGTTACTATTTAGCAATTTCCGTCGTCTTTTTTATACAAATAATTACTAATGGACAATTTGAATATTTTCCATGACTTTTTAAACAATTTTTAATTGTTTAAACAAATGTAACTTATTTAAAAAATTATTTATTCCCAAAAAATGTAAAAAATAATCGTATTTTCTGATTGAAATGTAATATTTTGTCATTGTTTGGAGTAGTAATTTTGTTTAAAAACATCATGTAATTATTTAAACAATTACTTATTGTTTATTCTCAAAATTTCTAAAAATTGACCCATAGATGTCCACTTTCTTCTCAAATTGGTATCCTATGCTACTTCTTGTTGTTGAATAATTATATAATTTTGATACATATCTTTTAATGATTAATAAATTTCTATTTGTTTAAACAATTTTGATTTGCTCAAGCAGTTTTTTTTCAATAACTTAAAAAAAATAATATAAAATACACATCATTATTTTTCTGACTGTATAGTGTATAGAAAGAATATATTAACCATTTTTTAATTGTTCAAACAAATATAATTTGCTTAAACAATTATTTTTCGAGCGGCAAATTTGAAACAAGTTCAACGCTGCATGTGCGAATTATAGAAATAACTTAAAAACAGTCATATAAATAATCGTATGAAGCTAAAACGAAAATCAGCGACACGTTTTAATATTTACAACGAGTATGAAAATGTAAAAAAGCAATCTGTTGAAACTTGAATCATAATTTGCATTAGTGAATGTGCTTTTTTATAATATAATTATGATAAAGATTGTAAAAATATGAAGAAAGCAATAATAAATACACTTTTATAATTTAAATTTTATTATGACTCTCATGATTCATTTAGTAATGCGCCAAAGAAGATGTAAGCTATCCATACTCAATTTGAAGGAAATTTGAAAAAAATAAAATAATTAATTGTATAATCAATAACATAAAGTTTTTAGCAGAATTTATCACTCCTCGCAATCATGCAATATTATGCTTAATTCAGAAAATACGATTTAACAAATATTTTCGGAAAAATAATTGTTTAAACAAATTATATTTGTTTAAACAATTAAAAAATGGTCAATATATTCTTTCTGTGCACTATACAGCCAGGAAAATAATTATATGTATTTTATTTTATTTCTTTAAAGTTATCGTAAAAAAACTGCTTAAGCAAATCAAAATTGTTTAAATAAATAGAAATTTGTTAAAAATTAGAAGAAATGTATCAAAATTATATAATTATTCAACAAAAAGTAGCATAGGATACCAATTTGAGAAAAAAGTGGACATCTCTATGTCAATTTTTAGAAATTTTGAGAATAAACAATAAGTAATTGTTTAAATAATCACATAATGTTTAAAAAAATAATAATACTCCAAACAATGACAAACTATAATATTTCAATCAGAAAATACGATTATTTTTTACATTATTTGGGAATAAATAATTGTTTAAATAAGTTACATTTGTTTAAACAATTAAAAATTGTTTAAAAAGTCATGGAAAATGTTCAAATTGTCCATTAGTAATTATTGGTATGAAAAAGACGACGGAAATTGCTAAAAAGTAACAATAATACGTAAAAATGTAGTTGGTTTATTTTTGGGTCATATTTGTGGCGCTGTGGGGGGGTGGGGGGGTAAGGGTGGGTTAAAAATAAAAGTTATTAGTATGCTTTTATTTCATAGGTACTCCTCTTCAATTCCTAAAATGTTTGGCACGTTTCGATCAAACCCTGAAGTATGAGTTCAATTTTTCGAAAATCCAAAATTTCCCCATGTTAATTAAATGGGATTTTGAAGTGCCCGGTGGCATGTGTTAATATTCGAATTTCAAAAAAAAAAATAGGGATTTTTTTCTCCGGAAATGGAAGCTTTTGGTGGGGGAATTGCCCTCTAGGGTGAAATAGTATATTGTGCTACAAGTTGAAAAAGCGAGAGATTTAAAACGAGTGTGAAGTTAGCTACCCGAGCGGAGCGAGGGTGGCTATCACACGAGTTTTAAATCGTCGCTTTTTCAATGTGTGGGACACGATACTTTTTCTATAATTTGTTAAAAAGTGCTAGTTTTTGTTTACCTGTTTTTTGTGTAAAAAGAAGGCGATTTTTTGTCGATTGACGCAACAATGACAATGGCAATTATCAAAACCATGGCAATAATATGGCAGTAATAATAAGCTGGTTCTCACAATTGAATAGTTGGCCCATAAAGTTGAGGGCTTCAAAATTTCCGATTTTTCGTGAAAAAACACCAAGCACAGTATTTTCGGAGAAACTGACGGTGTTTTTTTGCTTTTGCCAAGTGACAAAAGTACAGACAAAATACACAACTCGACACTTTTCAGGAAATTGATTTTAGGTTAGGGACGACAGTCGGAAAATAGAATGAAGTTGGCTGCGCACGATGCACGAGTACACCCGAGGCAGCACGAACCCACCCGAAATAACATTTACTTTTGTCACTGTGCCTCACTTTTATCACTGTCCATTTACTTTTTCCACTGCATCTGTCCACTTTTGTCACTGTTGCCGGGAAAGGTCGGCACTGCGCATGCGCCACGTCATCGACCAAAAATCGATCACTTTTTACACCAAAAACAGGTGGAAAAACTGGCACTTTTTCGCGAATTATAGAAAAAAAAATTTTGCAATGCATTTTTGGACCACCCTAATATACACTGTGTGTGTGTGTGTGTAATATACAACCACTTTTTCATCAAATCATTTGAAGTCGTATTAACTTTCTTGACTATACCTCTTTGCAATCCTGGAGAATGGGGGGGGGCTCTGGGCTACCTGCATTTTTAGTACTACATCACTGCTTATTTTCAACTTGGGATTTGAGCGTTCGAAATAAATCAAAACCATAAATTCACAGAGAAATTGAAAAGATTTTTATTCAAAATTTTTACAAAACAGAAAACGATGCGAGATTATATTAGTTTTATATTCCTGTCGTTAATTTATTTAGATTTTCTTTGTGCAAATTTCATTCATACTCAAGTTTTCTACCTGGTAGTTGGCGTGGAGGTTTCGCCCCATTCCTTGGTGGAGGGCCAGGTTGTGCTGTTGGCGTGAATTCTGCTTGTTGTTGAGGTGTCATGTATGTCACCGACTTAACATTATTTACAAGCTGCTCATTATGCGTGCACAGTCCCATAAGACACCTAGGGCTATGTTGAGGATTGGTTGGCGAAAGAGGTCTCACATAATTAGGACTTGCTGGATAAGTGGTTTCCTGGTAGTTGAGTTGTTGCGCAGACTGAGCTTTATTCTTCTGTGATGATTTTTGTGAACTAGAACCGAACATCTGCAAACTCAGTTCTGTAATCAAAAAAGGTTACAGATTTTTAACTTTGAAAACAATTTAGTTCCACTATCCGACCGAGCAGAATGAGATGCTCCTACCGGAAAACTAGAGAAAGGGGTACAAAATATATTTCAAACTACTACTGCAATTCGAAAAAAAATATATTGAGTTAACAACATTTTTTTGGCTCAACCATAGAATATGACTATTATATGAACAGGTGACACAACAAAAAATTTTTATCAGGTTTGGTTGATTTGACGAAATGTGAATAATTTGGAGACTGATGAATACTTCAATCTCTGACAAAATTGAAGAATTTAAACACTTTATCAGAAATCGATCTATCAGGAATAAAAAAAAAAGAATTATTTGAAGAACTTAAAATAATTCAAAAGTAAGTACAGCAATGGTGTATTATCATTTCGAAATAAATGGAAAATAATGAAGGGTTGTTAGGGATATTTTAAATTCTTCAGAAAGGTTTCGAAGATTCAACAGAGATTTTTTAAATTTAAACAAGATTTCAAAGATTTCAGATATTTTACAAAAATTTCAAAGATTTCATAAAAAAATTTTAATTTGTCAGAAAATTTTCGAAGATTTAACAAAGACTTTAAAGATTTAAAAAATTTCAAATATTCAAAAAGATTCAACCAAAAGTTCTCAAATTTCCAATATTTTACAAATTTCAGAGATATAAAAAGATTTCAAGGATATCAACGATTTCAGTGATTTCACAAAACTTTCACAAAAATTTCACAAAGATTTCCTAAAAGTGTCAAATTGGTCCGAAAGGTTTCGAAAATTTTACAAAGACTTGAAAGATTTGATCGAGATTTCAGATATTTTACAGAAATTTCAAAGATTTCATGAAAAAATTTTAATTTTTCGGAAAATTTTCGAAGATTTAACAAAGACTTTAGAAATTTAAAAAATTTCAATCATTTAAAAATATTTCAAAGATTTAATCAAGAGTTCCAAAATTTCCAATATTTCACAAATTTCAAAGATATGAAAAGATATAAAAGATTTCAGATATTTCACAAAAATGTCATTAAAAATTTTTTATTTGTCAGAAGGGATTTAAGAAAGACTTTAAAGATTTTAATAATGTGAAAGATTTAAAAAATTTCAGTGATTTCACAAAAATTTCCCAAAGATTTCATAAAAGTTTCAAATTGGTCAGAAAGGTTTCAAAAATTTAACAAAGACTTGAAAGATTTAAACATGATTTCAAATATTTCAGATATTTTACAGAAATTTCAAAGATCTCATAAAAAAATGTTAATTTGTCAGAAAATTTTCGAAGATTTAAAAAAGACTATAAGATTTCAAAAATTTCACAAATTTCAAATATTTAAAAAGATTTTAAAGATTTAACCAAAACTTCCGAAATTTCCAATATTTCATAAATTTCAAAGATATAAAAAGATTTCAAGGACTTCAACGATTTCAGATATTTCACAAAAATTTCATAGCAATTTTTTTATTTGTAAGAAAATTTTCAAAGATTTAACAAAGACTTTGAGGATTTTCAAGATTTCAATAATTTGAAAGATTTAATCAAGAGTTCCAACATTTCCAATATTTCACAAATTTCAAAGATATGAAAAGATTTCCGATATTTCACAAAAATGTCATAAAAAACTTTTTATTTGTCAGAAAATTTTCAAAGATTTAACAAAGACTTTAAAGATTTTCAAGATTTCAATCATTTAAAAAATTTAAAAAGATTTCAAAGATTTCACAAAAACTTTCACAAAGATTTAATAAAAAATTCAAATTTGTCCGAAAGGTTTCGAAAATTCAACAAATATTTCAAAGATTTAAACGAGATTTCGGAGACTTCACAATTGATTATTATATTATTATATTCACCAATAGACACAAATTTCAAAGATTTCAGAGATTTCATAACGATTTCATAAACATTTCAAATTTGTCATCGAAGTTTCAAAAATTTTACAATGGTTTTAAAGATTTCATGAACATTTCAAATTTTTTAGAAAGGTTTCGAAGATTCAACAAATATTTTAAAGATTTAACCAAAATTTCAAATATTTGAAAAGATTTCAAAAATTTCAGATATTTCACAAAAAATTCATAAAATTTGTTTAATTTGTCAGAACATTTTCGAAGATTTAACAAAGACTTCAAAGTTTTCCAGGATTTTAAAAATTACAAAAATTAAAATAGATTTCAGTAATTTCACAAAGGTGAAATTTCCAAACATTTCACAAAAATGTCATGAAAGTTTCAAAATTATCAGAAAGGTTTCCACAATTTAACACAGATTTTAAAGATTTAAACAAGATTTCGAAGATTCTACCAAGATTTCCAATATCTCACAAATTTGAAAGATTTCAAAAGATTACAAAGATTCAACCAAGATTTTTAATATTTCACAAATATTACAGATTTAAAAATATTTCAAAGATTTTAGATATTTCACAAAAATTTCAAAGCTTTCACTAAGATTTTTTTTAAAAGTTTCAATTTGTTAGAAGTTTTTTTGAAGATTCAACAAAGATTTAAAAGATTTTCAAGATTTAAAAAATTTCAAAGATTAATTTTTTTTAATATTTCAGTGATTTCACAAAGAGTTCAAAAATTTCAAAAAGATTTCATAAAAATTTCAAATTTTTGAGAAAGGTTTCAAAAATTTAACGAAGATTTTAAAGATTTAAAAAATTGCACACATTATTATTCTCCATATATTATTATATTATTATATTTACCAATAGAATGAAAGAAGACCGCAAGGGCAAGGAGCTGTGCAACAAATATGGACTTCATCTCAAAAGATTTTAAATTTCGAAGATTTTACAAAGATTTAAAAGATTTCATAAAAAAATTTTATTGGTCAGAAATAGTGATCAACCGCCCGTTCTGTAGTGATTTATGTTGTTAATCAATTAATCAACTCTTTTATTGAAATGTTCTCAAAATAAAATTGTATACGCTAAATGCACGACTCAATTGGTTTCAAGTGGGCTACAGCTTTTATACAATTTGGTGGTGCTTGAGGAAGTCATACTGGCGGAAATGGAGATTCACAAGCTTCATGATTTGGCCTTGTTATCGTTTCGAGGAAGTTAAAAATGTGACAAAATCCCCTTGTTTTCTTCAATTTTTCTATTTTTGTGTAGTTTGTAAGTATTAGAGACGGAAGTGGGTCAGAAGCCCGGAAAACGCACGACGACTCGACAAGAATTTAGCAAACATTTAATTAACAAACATCATTTCCATATTTCCGCCTCAAATGTCAAAAAACACGCGTTTTTTCAGAATTTGTAATAATATATAATTACTCTCAATAATATAATAATCCTTTACCTTAGAAATTAAAAAAAAATGATATAATAATATATGTAATAATATTCATGAAATTCAAATAGTGAATATCGATTTTACAATCAAGTTGAAATTTGGTTTACCGGTTCCTTTTGCCATCAGAAAACTTTTAGAACAAGGTGCCAAAGAAGTTTAAAAATTTTGTTTGAATCTAAAATGCAGTATTTTTTTAACGAATTAAGATATTTGACTTTCTTTTCTTCAGTGAGGAGTTTCATACTCTTTTAAACTCAACGGTAGTTTTTAAAAAAGTTCAAAATCAATCAAACAGCGGCAGTTTTCGGGAAAAATTGTCATTTTTATTTAAATACGCAAGGTACGAAAAAAGTTTG
Source organism: Andricus curvator (assembly GCA_932195095.1). Lineage (NCBI taxonomy): Eukaryota > Metazoa > Arthropoda > Insecta > Hymenoptera > Cynipidae > Andricus > Andricus curvator. Next base: position 55,488 of record CAKNYM010050782.1, on the reverse strand, counting down.
CAGAGAGAGTATTTGAACTTCCAAGCAAAATAACCTACATAGATGAATTCTGAACTAACTGGACTAATTCTTACACAAAAAAGATTAAAATTCAAACAAAAAAGGTTCCAGTTTAAACCAAATAGTTGAATTTCCAACAGAATAATTAAATTTTCAACAAAGTTGTTAAATTTTCCAGAGGAATTATGAATCAGCAATAAAAAAATCAATCTTTAACAAAGAACTTCAACTTTCAGCCAAGTAGTTGAATTTTCGATCGAAAAAGATTAATTCTGAACATTATAATACTTATACTTCAAGTAAAAAAGATTTTACTGCTTGGTGGGTTTCCTGTCACCACTACGTAGCGCGTCCTCAGGTTGCGGATAGAGGAACGGCCCGTGAGGCTGAACAGCCCCTAAGGTTAGCTGCGAATACAAGAATAAGCAGTCGCGGACAGCCGATAGGAACCAGTCGTGTCTGTGGTGAATTCAGCACTGGTAGAAAATAGGTACACGACAACCATGGCTTGGGAGGACCCACCCATTCGCGTTCATACGCAGTGGGTGGGTTCTGGCAAGCCGAGGTGCAGCGTGTATCCACCTAGAAACTATACCCGAACCAAAACTAAAAATCTTGTAAGGGAAAAATCCTGCTGCCCATTGGACACTGCAGCGATGACACTGCCCGCAAGGGATGTGTGGAATGATTCGCCTGCATAGGGCCAAAGGGGTATTGATGCCAGTAGGCGCGCTGCCTTGCAGGGGGACGTTAGGGTACGAGGATGAAACTGTAATGTGTCTGACGACAAGTTGACATGGTCCTTGTCAGAGTCGGAAAGCTCCCATACTTAGACCTAGGGAGGTATGGGGGTTATCACTCCTGGGACAGTGGACTCACCTACGATCGGAATAGGATCCTAACGTGCGGATTATCTTGAAACTACCATGGCTAACTTACAAAAACAAAAAACTACAGTTAAAGATCTAAGGGTGGGAACTCTAAACGCGCGTAGTCTAAAAACTGGCCGACTTAGCGAACTCATTAAGATAGCAATTGAATACAAAACTGACTTAATAGCACTTCAAGAAACCTGCTGGTCGGGCGATTTCGCGTCAATTTCTAAGGATGACTATACTTTTCACTATGGGGGAGCTAAGGGGCAAAGACTGGGGACTGGTTTTCTTATTAATAAACGAATTTCGCAAGCACTTATCGACATGCAATTCATTAATGACCGGTTATCATACATTGTACTAAAGGGTAATTTCAGCAAACACGTATTAATCAATGTGCACTGCCCCACCGAGGACAAAGACGAAGACACTAAAGATCTTTTTTATGAAACAATCGAGCAGGTTTTTGACAAGTTCTCAACGTTTGACGCAAAAATAGTATTGGGGGACTTCAACGCGAAAATTGGAAAAGAACCAATGTATAGGCCTACAATAGGATCAGAAAGTTTGCATGACGTCAGTAATGATAATGGAACCAGAGTAATAAACTTTGCAGCTTCAAAGAACCTCGTTGTCAAAAGCACATATTTCAAGCATAAAAATATACATAAGGCCACCTGGACATCACCAGATGGTAAAACTCACAATCAGATTGATCACGTTCTAATAGACAGAAGACGTCATACAAACATTCTCGATATAAGATCGTATAGGGGAGCGGATTTAAATTCAGACCATTTTCTCGTGATAGTAAAACTAAGATCTAGGCTAGCGCTAAGTAAGAAAACAAGCCGCACAGAGCCAACAGTTCGTTTCAATATAGATAAGTTCAAAACAGCAACAGAAACATTAAATTACCAAGTTGAGATTTCTAATAGTTTCGACGCTCTCCAAGAACAGAGAGACGATAACAATAATCGCGAGGAGGACCCGGAAACCCTGTGGAGCAATACGAAAAAGGCGATAAAGGCAGCCGCGAAACTTTCGATAGGTTTTAAGAAAGTAACCAAAAGCAAACCATGGTTTGACGAAGAGTGCAAACTCTGGTTTGAGAAACGTCGGAAGGCCAGACTAAGTAGTTTACAAAATAAGTGCGATCAAACACATAAGAAATATCTCGAGATTAGCAAAAGTACAAATAGGCTCTATAGATCCAAGAAAAGGGAGTGGGAAAAGAATAAAATACTAGCAATAGAAGCGCATAATAAACAAAATAACCCGCGTGAGATGTACAGGGGAATCAATTTTATAAGGAAAGGCTTTCAAAGTAGAACGGAAGTAATGAGGGACGAAAATGGCAATCTAGTAGCCGATGCGACAGAGAGACTGAATTTATGGAAAGATTATTTCGATAAACTATTAAATGTACGTGAAGCCCCCGTTGAAGGTAATCTCGGCGAAATCCACACTGCTGATCTATTAATTAACGATCCTACTGATATAGAAATAGAAATGGCCATCAAGAAGTTGAAAAATAACAAAGCCGCGGGCATCGATGACCTACCGTCAGAACTGATAAAAAATGGAGGCCCTTGCCTCACAAGGCAAATTTGTAAATTGATACGCGCAGTTTGGAAAACAGAACGCATGCCGGAAGAATGGAATACCTCTATCATTATTCCCATCTTTAAAAAAGGCGATAAAACTAACTGTAACAACTATCGGGGAATTTCACTTGTGCCTTCGTGCTACAAGATCCTGTCTAATGTTATCCTAAGTAGACTAACTCCTTTTGCCGAGGAAATCATTGGGGATTACCAGTGTGGATTCCGCCGAAACCGATCTACAAGCGATCAAATGTTTACAATTAGACAACTGTTAGAAAAGAAATGGGAATTTAAAGAAGCAGTACATCAGCTATTTATCGATTTTAAAAAAGCTTACGACTCTATTATACGCGCGCGAATGTACTGGATCCTAGAGTTCTTGGGTGTGCCAAGAAAATTGGTTAGACTTATCGAAATTTGCTTAAGCGGCAGTAAGGGTAGAATACGCGTAAACGGTAGTTTATCTGAAGAGTTTTCGATCCGCGATGGCCTGAAACAGGGCGATGCACTTTCGTGCGTCCTTTTTAACTTAGTTTTAGAATACGTGGTTAGGCAAGTGCAGGCGAATCCGACCGGTGCTACCCTCAATGGGGTAATACAAATTCTTGGATATGCGGATGATCTCGACGTACTAGGGGATGATAAAGAAACGGTAGCTAAAAATGCAGAAATCTTGATCGCAAAAGCCAAAGAGATTGGCTTGGAAGTTAGCGAATCGAAGACAAAATATATGACCGTCGTCAGGTCCGGACAAAGTAATCAAGACGGGGATCTAATGGCCGGAAATATGAAATTCGAAAGGGTTAACGAGTTTAAATACCTCGGGTCTATTATAACTAGCGAAAATAAGATTAAAACGGAAATCAATGCGCGGCTACACGCTGGCAATAGGTGCTATTATGCAGCAAACACGCTACTAAAATCGCGATCGCTATCTAGAAACATCAAAGTAAGAATTTACAAAACGATAATAATGCCGGTCGTCATGTACGGGTGTGAAACGTGGGCGCTGACGAAAGGAGAAGAGAATAGGTTTAGAGTTTTCGAGAATAAAGTACTTAGAAAAATCTATGGTCCAAAAAGGGACGAAGAGACCGGCGAGTGGAGAAAACTGCATAATAATGAGCTGCACGCTCTCTACGGGTCAGCAAATATTAATAGAGTAATGAAAGCGCGTAAATTAAGATGGGCGGGGCATGTAGCAAGAATGGGCAATGAAAGAACAGTGGCGCAAGTTTTAAGAGGGAGACCGACTGGTAAGAGACCCCTAGGCAGACCGAGAAACAGATGGGAGAAAAATGTAAGGGATGATCTAAAAGAACTAGGACATGATTACTTAAACTGGATGGAGAATGCACAAGATAGAGATGTGTGGCGGTCTCGGGTAGATGAGGCAATGAACTTTCGAGTTCGAACTGCTAATCTATAATAATAATAATAATAAAAAAGATTTTAATTTTCAATCAAAAAACAATTGAATTCTTCCAAAAAAGATGAATTTTTATTGAGATATTTAAGTCCTTAACCGAAACAGATCGATTTTTGACCAAAAACTTGCACTTTTAATCCAAAAAGAAAAAACTTTTACGAAAGAGATTAACTTTCAACCAAGAAAGATTTTTCATTCAAAAGATTAAAAAAAATGTCGACTAAATTATTGAATTTTCAAGCAAAACAGACGAATTCTCTACAAAACAGTTAAATTTTCTACCCAAAAATATATATATCAATATTCTGCCCCCAAATTTGTTTGAATCCACACAAAAAATAAATGCGTTTTTTTAAAATGTTATGTAGAGGTTCCGCAAGCCCCATGAAGTTTAACACGTATTTCCCATAAGAAAAATATACGTTTTTGTAAATTTTATTCATATTCGTCAATATTAGCTCGTTCGAGTTGAAACTCAACATTTCTCTTCATAATTAGCGTTAGAATACGAATTAAAAATTACTTTTTTAATATTACGCCTATAAGACTGTTTTACAAGGTCCCAAAAAAAACCCATTAGTGAAAAAATGGGTTTTGCCAGTTTTAGCGCTAGTTATGGTTTTTTGCGTTTTCGAAAAATTGTTCCTAGTACATAAAGTAATACTTAATAGTGATAATTAACTGTTTAAATAAATTGTTAAAAAAATTTATTGTTTATAGCGATTTTCTCTTTTTAGTTAGTTTTTTGCGACATTTTCAACTTGTTTTCAACTTTTCAGTTAGAACGAGACAATGAGCAACTAAATTTAACAGAAATATTTTTTGAGACTATTTATAATTATTTATAACCATATTTTCTTAGAATAATGCTTGAAAGTTGCAGTTTTTTTTTAATTTTCAATTTTTGTCCACTTTTTAAATAAACTAAGTTAATTATTAATTAAATTTAAAGAAAATAATTGTTTAAACAACTTATTATTTTTAATGCTATTCTCTTTGAATAATGTTAGAAAGTTTCGGCATTTGTTACAAAATTTTTATTGTTTATAACTATCTTCTATATTAATGCTGGATAGTTGGGGTATTTTCTGAAATTTTTAACTTTTTGCCAATTTTTCACTTCGAGCGAGATAATAAAATTAAAGCAGCTTAACAAACATAATTGTTTGAACGAATTATTTTCGTTTATAATTATCCTTTCCTGTAGTAATGCTAAATAGTTGCGGTATGACTGAAATTTTTTGTTTGAAAAATTATTCTCTCCAATGTTTATTTATAATTTTTTCATAACTAAAAAGCCAAAGCAGAGATAAATTTTTTAGAAAACACCGCAACTTTCTAGCAATTATCTAAGAAAAGATATTTATAAGCAATAATAAATTGTTTAAACAATTATTTCTGTCAATTAGCATTAATTATTAACTCAATGAGTGAAAAATTAGTTAAAGTAGGCGCCGAGCGCCTACAAAGAAGGATTTCGCTTGAAAAAAATTTGGGAAAAAAATGTTATTAAAAAAATTGTATACAAAAATGTTGAAATTTTTTTTTTTATTTATTAAAATTTATTTATTAAAACCTCCCCATCGCAAAATTTCCCTCGCCTACTCCACCTACTTTCCCCTCCCTTCACTTCCCTTCTTGGAAAAAAGTACGACAGGCGGAAAACCTTAGAAATGGACAAAAAGTTAAAATTTTCAGAAAAAAACCAACTATCTAGCATTCATATAGGAGAAGATAGTTATAAACAATAATCATTTGTTTAAATAATTATTTTCAATAAATTTAATTATTGCTTTCTAACTCTATTTTAAGAGAAAATTTCTTATGAGGTTTTTTTTGGGACTCTATAAAATAGACTTATGGGGGTGATATTTAAAAAGTAATTTTCTATTCGTATGTTATGGGTTATTTTAAAGAGACATGTTAAGTTTTAACTTGATTTACCTAATATTAAAAATTCTGAATAAAATGTATAAAAACATCTTTTTTTTCTTATGGCAAGTACGTGTTTAACTTCATGGGGCTTGCGGAACCTCTAAATATAATTTCTTTTGAAAAAGAAGTAAATCAGGTTGAAACTTAGAATTTCTCCTAACTAGCCATAGAATGAGAATTGAAAATTACATTTCAAATATCACCCCTATAAGTCTATGTCGCCGTTTTTTTAATTTGTCAACCTACTTTCAACTTTTCAGTTAGAGCGAGGCAATAATTAACTAAATTTGACAAAAATAATTGTTAAACCATTTATTATTATTTATAATAATATTCTTTCAGAACAATGCTAGAAAATTACAATTTCTTCTTTTTTTTATTTTATTTTTTAAACAATTTATTATTTTTTATAACAATCAAACAGGTGCGGATCCAGAGAAGGGCTTTAGGGGGGGGGGCATCCAATAATTTCCCTTCCCATCCACTCTCAAGGGGGGGGGGGTAATAATAATTTTAAAGTTATTTATTCGCTTCGAATGTTTATTATAAATTATATCAATATGTTAATCACGAATTTTATAAATATAATTAACAAATGTTTAAATAAAAACCATGTTTTTATATTCACAAGCTGCGTCTTGCATGTCATGGTATAATCATTATTCAACAAGTATAACTCTTTGCGATATTCATATTCCCGGTTCAAATCCTGGCTGAGGCAGATTTTTTCTTGTTCTTAAAAAGTTATTTGTCTGAAGTAATCGTTTGAATTAATAAAAATTTGTATTAATTATAAATGTACTCTATTATTTTCAATGCTCTAAATTTAAGAATGAATCAACAAATTTATAAATTTTCAAAATTATATCATTTTACGCAATTTTAACTTAGAAACATTAAAAATTGAAAAATTACAATTTTTTTAAATTGAACACTTTTTAAATTAGAAGTTAAATGATTTTAATTTCAAATAGTTGTAAATGAATAATTATTCAATTTTTACTTATACATTAAAATTTGTTGTAAAATCTTTTACAACATTCTCTTAAAACTATCTTTTTTTACTAAAAAAATCAATTTTTGCGAAATGTATGACTGTTCATTCTTTATTTATTCATCAAAATTTGCGTCCTCAAAATAAGAATCATTTGAAACTTTTCCAGGAATCTTAAGAAAATATATGTATTATCTTAAAACGTTTCAAAGTCCTTGAAAGCTTAAAAATTTAATTTAAATCTTCTAAATATCTCCTCAACTTACTCCTATTTTTTCTAAATGAATACATTTTTATTTGTTATTTACACATCAATATTCAACATTTTCACTTACAAATAAAATTTTTTTAATTAGAACAATCAAAATTAATATTGTAACGTTTAGCTCTCCGAAAGTTTAACGATTCAAGGTTTTCTGTTTCAAACAATTCAGTTTCAAATTGGTTATTTTTTAAATATTTAATTTATAATCGTTCATTTAAAATAAACAGTCAAACATTGCTTTCGAATTGATTTATTGTTCAATTGCGAATACACGAACTACAGTTTAATTTTTAAAATCAATATTTTATATTATATTATATTTATATTTATATTATATTTATTATTTCAACCAATTTATACAGTTTTCGATTCGTTTTTGTATCAAAATAACTCCCCTAAAATATTATTACAAAAAATTCATTTTTGTTTAAGTTATTAACAATCAAAGTTCTTGATCATTTTTTTTCAAAAATTGATTACTCGCGAACGGTTCATCGAAATTCAACAATTGAGTTATGAAATTTTTTGTTGCAAAGTATAATTTACGCTAAAAAATAGTTCGGTATTAAACAAAAAATTTGTATTGTTTAAATAATCGTTTGTTTTAAGCAATTGAAAATTAATTAAACTTCTCCGCCTTTGACAGAATTCTTCCACATTCCAATAGATTCTACAATCTCTTCCGAAAATGTTGGTGACAAAAAAAGTTTGTATTTTGCAGTAGTTCAAAAGTTATTGATTTTTTTGTGACCCTCCGACCTCCAGCGCTGGACGAGCACGCACAATTATGTAAACAAATGCATAGTTTAGGCGTTTATTGCAAGAAAGTAATCTTTTTTCTTTCTTAGTAAATTTAAATTATATGACTGGTAATATTTAGTGATTGAGATTGGTCATTCGATATTATTTGTTTATTTTATAAACAAAAGCATAGTTTGGTCATTTATAGACAGAATGTAATAGTTTTTCTTTCTAATCGTCTTCAAATTACATAGGTGATGATGTTTAGTGACGAAGAATTGTCAATCGATATTATTTGTTTATGTTATGAGCAAATTTTATAAACAAATGCATAGTTTGACCATTTATAGATAGAAAGTAATCGCTTTTCTTTCTAATCGTCTTCAAATAACATAAGTGGTGATATTTAGTGACGAAGAATTGTAATTTGATATTATTTGTTTATGTTATAAGCGAATGTTATAAACAAATGCATAGTTTAGCCATTTGTAGACAAAAGGTAATCTTTTTTTATTATTTCCTTCAAATGGTATCACTGGAAATGTTTTGTGATGTTCTAGAAGAACTATGCATTTGTTTATAAGATTTGTTTATAACATAAACAAATAATATCGATTGACAATTCTTCGTCACTAAACATCACCACCTATGTAATTTGAAGACGATTAGAAAGAAAAACTATTACTTTCTGTCTATAAATGACCAAACTATGCTTTTGTTTATAAAATAAACAAATAATATCGAATGACCAATCTTAATCACTAAATATTACTAGTCATATAATTTAAATTTACTAAGAAAGAAAAACGATTAATTTCTTCCAATAAACGCCTAAACTATGCATTTGTTTACATAATTGTGCGTGCTCGACCAGCGCTGGAGGTCGGAGCGCGGTCACAAAAAAAATCAATAACTCTTGAACTACTGCGAAATAAAAATTTTTTTTGTCACCAACATTTTCGGAAGAGATTGGAAAATCTATTGGAACGTGGAAGAATTCTTTCACAGGCGGAGAAGTTTAATTAATTTTCAATTGTTTAAAAAAAACGATGATTTAAACAATAAACAAATGGTTTTTACTACCGGACAGTTTTTTAGCGTAAAGTATACTTCGTAACAAAAATGTTCATAACTCAATTATTTAATTTCGATGAACCGTTCGCGAGTAATCAATTTTTGAAAAAAAATGATCAAGAACTTTGATTGTTAATAACTTTTACAAATAAATTTTTTGCAAAAATATTTTAGGGGAGTTATTTTGATATAAAAACGAATCGAAAACTGTAGAAATTGACTGAAAATAGAACTATCGATTTTAAAGTGGCACACTTGAGATATTTTGACTCTCATATTTACAGTTGATCAACTTAAAACCTTTTTTTTTCAAAAAATTTCGGTTTCAAAAGATATTAATCTTATATTGTGTAAGTCTTCGAAAATGCATTTTAACATTATTTTAATTGAAAATGTACCCTTAAAAATGAAGATGTAAAATGGAAAATCTTAATCTTAAAGGATTTTAGAATTCCACATTGTAAACTGAATGATTTCATAATTGAAAAAGATAACAACTCAACTTAGCATTAAAAAAAAGTTGAAATAAAACTTATTTTAAATTGTATTATATATCTTTTGACATGAAATTTGTGATACTTCAAGTGATAGCATAGATTTTTCATTGAAAAACTTGTAAAAATACCGGTAAAAAAAAATCCACTGTCATTTCCCGCTCTCAACAAATTCTGATCATCTCCTGGTTTCCCGGTCCAGCGCAGCGGCCACCCTGAGTTATGATATTTCAGAATATAATTATGCTTCTCAAATGATAATACGTATTTCGTGCTTGGTAGCTTAACAATTTTGCTTCAAAGAAACAATTAAAATAATATATAGTTCAATAATTCTGCATGACATTGAAATCCTTTAATTAACACAGTAAAAACTCTGGGATAAATTTCCCTAAAATTAGCGTTAGATCCACACTTTGTTTTTTCTGTGAAATTTCTATTCAATACAGTAAACACATTTTAATGTTTTTAAAAATATTGATAAATTTCAAAATAGTAAGCTTTCTGCGAAGTTTTTGACTTCATTTTAAAGGTATTCTCAGAGTTTACGTTTTAGATTTTTTTTAAATTGAACTAATTTTTCCATTTTTTAATTTATGCAGTTAAGGTAAACATCCCAGTAATCGTGACCTTAGTCCCAGTAATCGTAATGGCAATTGTCTTGCTTTTTATGTGTGTAAATTCGTGAAGAGTAATATAGTCTTCAAATATCTCATTCGTCTGAATTCAGCGAAAATATTTTTAGGGACCTTATTCATTTGAAAGTGCCAACACGAATTAATTCCAGTGTCGGCCAATTCATTTTAATCCGCGAGATTTTAAGCCAAGCTTCAATTCGCCAGAATTGGCCAGCGCGAATACAGTTAAAAACTGGCCTATTCAATCGAATTCTTAAGTTATAACACAGTAAAAAAAATGTTCAAAATGATACCGAAATCAATATCATTTTGATATGCAACAAAAATGATACCGAAATGATGCCGGAATGAATGATCGACTTTTGAGATCATAATGATCTGATGCGGGATCACGTATCAAAGCAAACCAAGATGGCTGACGTTCTTAGAGTACTTTAGCTCATATGCGAGCTTCTTATGGTTTCTGATCGTGCAGTGTACTTGAAAAGTTAAAAAATTAACGGATTCTGATATTAAAACATATCATCTGTTAAGTGTAGTTGTAACTTGCGTGCGGTTAGAAAAATTTTTTAGGTTATGTCGTTGTGACATCGGCGCCAAAAATTGGCAGCCTTTTGTTTAGTCTGACAAATGACCCAAAAAAGATGATCAAAATGATCCGAATGGACAGATCATTATGATCTCGAGAGTCAAATGATCGTTAGAGTAAAATGCTCTGCAACAAAATTGATCCTTTTTTTTTACTGTGGACTAACGCACAGGGGCATATAGGATCTGTTGTAAATATATATTAATGATTCCCGTAGCTCAGTGTTGTCCTCTGGACTTACACTTGGGATCGCTGGTTCGAGACTCGGGCGAATTTAAACATGTTAATTCGCCGCAATCCTCCCGAATTAGTTTCTTTTTGCTGGGATAGTAAACTTCAATGATCTTATTTGAAAAATTCTAATCTAGGTTTTTTTTTTGGGGTGGGCAAGCTGCCGTGGCCCCCCTCTGGATCCGCGCCTGCAATCAAACAAGGTTATGGGGTTTTTTTGGGACCCTATAAAGATACGAGTCAGTTGGCTCAGAGATGCGAAACGAACGGAACGAACTTTATTGTAGCTCTGTTAACCTTTAATTACGAATTTTTACAAGCCCAACTTTGAATATTAACTTTTTTATCATTCCACTTTTAGATGTCTTTTATAATAAATGTATTTTTAGGCATCTCTAGCTCTTATTGACTTTACCCGAACTTTATATATTTTCACGTGCTTTCTGAACTTTTTGAACTCTTGAACTTTATAAACATAGGACGCGCTAAATTAATTGTACATTCAAACAAAAGTGCTTATCGTCTCGCCTGAACAATATCGGATTTTTGAGGTAGCTCTTTTCTGATATTTGTACACTAGGGTGGTCCAAAAATGTATTGGAAAAATTTTTTTTTGGAATTTTTATGGGGACACCCCAGAAATTTGTTCGAATCTACACAAAAATGAATCCATTTTTTTTGTTTAAAAAAAAATGATATTTAGTGGTGCCGCAAACCCCATGAAGTTCAACATGTATTTCCTATAAGAAAAAAATAAGTTTATGTAAATCTTATTCAGAATCCTCAATATTATCTCAATCGAGTTGAAACTCAACATTTCTCTTCACAATTAGCCGTAGAATACAAATAAAATATCACTTTTTGAATATCAACACCATAAGTCTGTTTTATAGGGTCCCAAATAAACCCCATAAGTGAAAAAATGGGTTTTGCGAGTTTTTCGCGGTAATTATGACTTTTTTGCGGTTTTTTCAATGAACAATGTTTCTGGCACATAAAAGGCCACTTTATACTGATAATTAGATCTTCACATAAATTGTTTAAACAATTTATTATTGTTTTCAGCAATGTTCTCATAGAATGGAGTTAGAAAGACGCGCTTTTTTCACAAATTTTCCATTTGTTGTCCAATTTTCAATTAGAGGGAAGTAGTAGTTCATCGATGTTAACAAGAGTGATTGTTGAAACAATTTATTATCAATGTTAATAATATTCTCTTAGAAAAATGCTACAAAATTGCAGTTAAAAAAAAATTCACTACTAGTCCAATTTTCAATTAAGATAAGTTAAATAATGAACTAGAGTCAAGAACATTAATTGTTTAAACAATTTGTTATTACTATTATTAATATTATATTTGAATAATGCTAGAAAGATGCGGTTTTTTCTGAAATTTCTGGCTTTCTGTCCAATTTTTAATTGGAGTGAAGTAATAATGAATTCAAGTTAACAAAATAATTGTTTGAACAATTTATTATCATTGTTCATAATATTCTCCATGCCTAATTGGTAGAATGTTGCGGTTTTTTCTGAAATTTTCAACTGTTTGTCTATTTTTCATTAGGCGTGACCTAATAGTTAATTAGATTTTGCAAAAATAATTGTTAAAACAAATTATTATTGTTTTCTCTAAAATCTTTAAGTTTGCATCGGCTTTTTATTTATGAACAAATAATAAGTCAACCACAACAAAAATGATTTTTCAAATGGTATTGTTGTTTTAAGTGAATTATTTTTGCACTTTTCCCAATGTTAAAAAAAATTAATTTAAAGAAAAAAAGATATTTTACACAAGAGGCAAAAACAAAGAATAGAATAATTAGGAATAGGTGGAAGGACTAGGTCTTTAAATGACTTGTAAACATTTTTTTTGGCTTACAGCAAGAAGTTTATTGCAAAGTGTAAAAGGAAAACTTGGAATTGCAAATCTGTAATGTTTATTTATTAATTGTTAGTAATTAAGCAGGCAAAGCATAGTGAAAGATTTTAGAAAAAACCGCCACTTTCTAGCACTTATCTAAGAAAAGATAGTTATAAACAATATTAAATTTTTTAAATAACTTTTTTGTTAACTTTAATTAATTACTACCTCACTAAGTGAAAAAAGGACAGAAATGTAAAAATGTCCGAAAAACCGCAACTATCAGGCATTGTTATAGATGAAAATAGTCATAACAATAATAATTTGTTTAAACAATTATTTTCACTAAATCTAATAAATTATTAAGTCACGCCTAATGAAAAATAGACAAACAGTTGAAAATTTCAGAAAAAGCCGCAACATTCTACCAATTAAGCAAACAGAAAATTATGAACAATGATAATAAATTGTTTAAACAATTATTTTGTTAACTTAAATTCATTATCACTTCACTCCAATTAAATATTCGACAAAAAGCCAGACATTTCAGAAAAAAACCGCATCTTTCTAGCATTATTCAAGTATAATATTAATAATAGTAATTAAAAATTGTTCAAACAAATAATTTTCTTGACTCTAGTTAATCATTTAACTTATCTTAATCGAGAATTTGACTAGAAGTGATTTTTTTTTTAAACTGCAATTTTGTAGCTTTTTTCTAAGAGAATATTATTAACATTAATAATAAATTGTTCAAACAATCACTCTCGTTAACATTTATGAACTATCACTTCCCTCTAATTGAAAATTCGACAACAAGTGGAAAATTTGTGAAAAAACCGCGTCTTTCTAACTCCATTCTATGATAAAATTGCTAATAACAATAATAAATTGTTTAAACAATTTATGTGAACATCTAATCATCAGTATGAAGTCGTCTTTTATGTGCCAGAAATAATTTTCACTGAAAAAACCGCGAAAAAAGTCATAATTACCGCGAAAAACTCGCAAACCCCATTTTTTCACTTATGGGGTTCCTTTGGGACCCTATAAAACAGGCTTCTGGTGTTGGTATTTAAAAAGTGATATTTTATTCGTATTCTATGGCTAATTGTGAAGAGAAATGTTGATTTTCAACTCGATTGAGATAATATTGAGAATTCTGAATAAGATTTACAAAAACGTTTTTTTTTCTCATGTGAAATACATGTTAAACTTCATGGGGCTTGCGGCACCCCTACATATCATTTTTTCTCAAGACAAAAACAATGGATTTATTTTTGTGTGGATTCAAACAAATTTCTGGGATGTCCCCATGAAAATTCGAAAAAAAAAGTTGGACCACCCTACTGTACACCCTTAATTCGATTACTTGTCTTGTTTTCAACGTGGGATTCAAGCATTTAAAATAAACCAATACTGCGCCTTTACAGACAAATTGAAAAGATTTTTATTCCAAATTTTTACAACACAGAAAATGATGCGAGATTATATAAGTTTTATATTCCTGTCTTTACTTTATTTATATTATCTTCCGACACCAAGATAAGTTATACAGGGTGTCACAAAAGTCCCGGGACGGCTGAATATTTCCTCAGGTAAGATATTTTTCAGGGAGGTCAAGATCATTCTTGAAGTAACTTTCAACGAGGAATTCAATGGTGACCTGTATTTTTATCTTGACGATGACCTTCAAGCTTTTTTTCAAGATCAACTTTAAAAGATATGGAAACCCCCTTTTTTACATCGGCAAACGATAGAGCGGGAAATTTTACGTTCAAATATGTACCCAGGCCATACATAGGTACATTGTAACTTCGAAGGTCACTCTAAGGTCATTTAAACTTGAACAAGGTCTGCATACCTCTGTGAATAGAAGCTTTTCAAATTTTGTTCGTAACAAGCAAAGTTACTAACTTTAACAAGGCTTATTCAGTAGTGACCTTAAGCATGACCTTGATGAAGACCTTCAAGGTCATTTCAAGGTCAATTTTTCCATTAGAAACCCCTTTCAAGGTTACAATGTACCTATATATGACCTGGGCATATATTTGAACGTAAAATTTCCCGCTCTATCGATTGCCGGTGTAAAAAAGGGGGTTTTCATTTTGAAAAAAAGTTGACCTTGAGAAAACCTTGAATGTCAACGTCAAGATCAAAATAAAGGTCACCATTGAATTCCTCGTTGAGAGTTACTTCAAGAATGATCTTGACCTCCCTGAAAAATATCTTACCTAAGGAAATATTCAGTTGTCCCGGGACTTTTGTGACACCCGGTATAATTATATAATAGAATATTGAATCCATGTTTATTTTCTGAACAAAACTCGTGCCAGTAATTCGTTTCGATATTCTCGTCCGGGAATAGGTGCCCTATTTCTTAATGGAGCAGGAGGTGGTGATTCTAATGCTTGAATTCTTGGATGTGGAGGAGTCTTTGTTGGGTCCCACTTGACATTATTTGCATTTTGCAGTCCCTGTTTGGTGGGACTGCTAAAGCCAAACGAAGAACTGGTTGGCGTACCAGGCATTGAATCATGTCTCGAATGATGATGAGGACTTGCTGGATATTGGTGGACGGGGATGGATTCCTTTGCAGGCTGAACTTGATTTAATATTGATGCATATACTTCTGCAAAAAAAGGTTATCAGATTTTGAATTTTGAATGAAAATTGTATTGATTCAAGAGAATTTTTGTTGGCTCAACGAAATATATGGATTTTACAAATTTTTAAAATTTCAAGCATTTCAGATTTTTCACAAAAATTCCAAAGATTTCATAACAAATTCTAAATATGTTAGAAAATTATTTACGATTTAATAAAGATTTTGAAGATATTTATAATAATAATATTTCGAAGGTTTAGGACAGATTTTAAAGATTTAACCAAGATTTCATAAATTTCAAAGATTTAAAAAAATTTCACAGATTTCGTATATTTCACAAAAATTTCATAAAATTTGTTTAATTAGTCAGAAAAAATTCAAAAATTAACAAACATTCTAAAGATTTCAGTGATTTCACAAATATTTCGAGAATTTCACAAAGATTGCATAAAAATGTCGAATTGGTTATAGAGGTTTGGCAAATTCAACAAAGATTTTGAAGATTTAGACAAGATTTCACACATTATTATTATATATATATTATTATATTTACCAATCGAATTGAAGAAAACCGCAAGGGCAGTGAGCTGTGCAACAAATATGGACTTCATTTTAGATTATTTCGAAGATTTAACAGACTTTGAGGATTTCAAAAATTTCAAAGATCTAAAAAGCTTTAAAAGATTTCAGAGATTTCACAAATATTTCAAAGATATGAAAGATATGATTTCTAAGATTGCACAAATTTGAAAGATTGAAAAAGATTTCAAAGATTTCAGAGATTTCACAAAAATTTGAATTGGTTCTTGAAATAAAATAATAAACTTTGATTTTCACGAATCAATGGGTTTAAAGTGTGCTCCAGTCTTTTATACAATTTGGTAATGTTGGAGGGAATCCTATTGACGGAAATCGAGATTGACAGGTTTCATAATGTGGCCTTGTTATTGTTATGATAAAGTTGAAAATGTTACGAAATCTCGTTCTTTTATTCAATTTTTCTATTTTATTGCGGTTTTAAAAGATTAGAGAGAAAAGTTGCTCAGCATCCCAGCAAACGCACATCTATTCGACAAAAATGTAGCAAACATTTAATTAACTAAAGCCGGGCATCATTCATATATTTTCTCTTTGATTGCCAAATAAAACGTGTGTTTTTTCCGAAAGGATTTTTATCAATACCAAAGATGTTTAAAAATTTTTTTAAATCTAAAATGCTGTACTTTTTTAACGAATTAAGATATGTAACTTTTCCTCCTTCAGTGAGGGGTTCCAAGTTCTTTCAAATTGAATTGTTAGTTTATAAAAATTTCAAAATTAATAAAACAGTGGCATTTAAAAAAAATCTTTTTTTTTCAATACGCAAGATACAACAAAAAATTACAGAGATAATATTTGAACTTTCGAACAAAAGAAACAAAATTTTACATAAATTTCATATTGTGGCTTTGTTATTTTTTCACTAAGGTTTGAAAATATTACAAAATCCCGACCTTTTATTCAATTTTTCTATTTTTATGCGGTGTTTGAAGATTACAGAGAAAATTGTCTCAGCAGCCCTGAAATCGTACGTCTACTCGACAACAATTTAGCAAACATTTAATTAACTGTAGCCGGGCATCATTTGTATATTTCCTGTTCAATTGTCTTGTAACACGTGTGTTTTTTTTAAAGGATTTTCATGTATATATATATATATATATATATATATATATCCTCTCAGCAATATACTATTCATTTAATTTGGAAACATTAAAAAATAGTAAAATAATAATATTGAAGAAATTCACACAGAGAATGTCGATTTTCAATACCAGTTCAAATTTAAGATTTGATTAATTTTTCAAATTAATCAATTCACATCAAACACAATTGAATTGAATTAACATCGAGTTTTCTTAAACTTTAGTTGAGATAATTTTGACCTCGCCAACTTCAATTGAATTCCACTCAGGGCCGGCGCAGCCTATATTTTGCATGTCTGGAGTTTGCAAAGGGGGAGGGAGTAGGGGGGGGGG
>CAKNYM010050781.1:192313-206156 GCA_932195095.1 Andricus curvator | reverse complement strand
GGTAACATATTTTTTATTACCGGGTATAATCCATTTTTCTCAGTGCAGTTGACCCACGCGGCACATTGTACCAGATGTACGAAAGTTGAAGAAAAAAAAGGACACTTTATGAGGGAAGGATCAAGCAGGACATCGATACCCTGGAACCCGCTGAGAGTATCATCGACTTCTTTTGTGCCTCCAGTCCCAAAAAAAAAAACGGAAAACCATAATGATTTGTAGAGGGGCCAGGATTTTTGAAACAGATAGTAGGCATTTTCACTTCATTGCCAACGAACTTCACTTCGTCGAGTGCTGAGGGGAAAACAATGGCACCAAATGCACGGGACAAGACTTAATTTTTGTAATATCTTCTTAATAAATAATAATTATTATCATTTTATCATTTCAACACATAGTCCTCACAAATAAAAACTAATTTCCAAATACATTTATATAGAAAAAATTAGTTTTGACGAAGATATTAACAAAATAGGGCCAAAATGAACCAATTCCCATGCATTTGGGCCATTGTTTTCCCCTCGGCACTCAACGAAGTGAAGTTAGCTGGTGGTTAAGTGAAAATACCTAATTCGAACAGCGCGATCTGGACGCTGGAAATGAAACTAAATTCAAATTCAGTAGAAGGAATATCGACGCCTCCATTCAATATGAGTCTATGTGCTAACAGCGCTCTGTATGCGACTATTCCCTATGCTTATACACAGCGCATAGTCTCATACACGGCGCTGTCAGCACATAGACTCATATTGAATGGATGCGTCGATATGTTTTCATCTCCGATGTTTTAAGGCCATGTGAGCGTAACCTCAAATTTTTTTTTACATTTTTTTTCAAAATCAACTTACGTTGACACGAAACGGGATATCGAGTTGACAATATGAGAACCTAAATATGAAGCATTAAGAAACGCGGCTCTGGTCCTAAATTTGTATATTCATGAAAAAAGCAAAAAAAAATTTTGTTATAAGAATTTTTTTTATACTTATACAAATTTAGGACCAGAGCCGTGTTTCTTAGTGCTTCATATTTAGTTTCCCAAATTTTCAACTCGAAATCGCGTTTCGTGTG
Organism: Andricus curvator; assembly: GCA_932195095.1. NCBI lineage: Eukaryota > Metazoa > Arthropoda > Insecta > Hymenoptera > Cynipidae > Andricus > Andricus curvator. The sequence goes on along the minus strand of CAKNYM010050781.1, from coordinate 205,085 downwards.
AACGTAAGTTGATTTTGAAAAAAATGTAAAAAAAAAGTTGAGGTTACGCTCACATGGCCTTAATTAAGATCGCAAAGAAATCTATTTTCTCATGAATAATTTTATGCAAAATGTGCATGAAAAAGATTCAGAATTAAAAAAATACTTCCAAACTACCTCACTTTTCGGCTCATTGGAGAACAAAATAACAAATGAAAAAAGAGGGAGAAACAGAGAAAAAGTCAACCAAAACCATCCTCTCACTTTTTCATTTGGGAGCGTTCACATATTACATAACGTTATTTTCGACCTTTTTAATCCCCTCCCCCCATGTAACAGCAAAATTAAAAAAATTGCCCTAAAATCTTTCAGATTCTTCTTTGACAATTTTAGAAATCTTTTGAAATCTTTTTAAATATTCTCTTGAAAGTAATTTTTCAAAATAAAAAATCAGTTTAGTTTTTCTTAGAAACCTCATGATTTTTTTTCATTTTCTTGAAACCTTACACAAATTTTTAAAATATCTTTATAAGTTTTAATTCTTTTTTTATCGTTTCAAGACCTCTAAATATCGCTCAAACTTACTCAGTTTTTTTCTAAAATGATCTAATATGGCAAAATTGCAAAATTCGATTAAAAACCTTTTACACTCTTTTTAAACATTTTAGGAAATAATTAAAAAGATTTTGTAATCTTCTTCAATTTTCTCTTAGAATTCATTGAAAAAAAATCATTTCAAATTTTCCCATGAATCTGAAGAACTATTTTTCATTCTCTTGACACCATGCCAAACTTAGTTTACCTAAAAATTATTTAAATTCTGCAAAATAAAAATTGTCTTCAAGTCTTCCAAATCCTTTTACACACATTTTCAAATCTTCAAGAATTAAAATTTTTCTTTTAAAATAAAACCTGAACCATTTAAAATTTTCCCGGAAATCTTAAAAAAAATTAATCTCCTCAAATCTTTCAAAATTATTAAAAAGCTTCTATTTTTTTTTTCAAATTCTTTGAAATAAGTTTTTGCCCATAATTTCATTTGTCTTATCTCTTTGAAAATACAAAAAAGTTTACAAATTATAGTGTGGTAGCAAAATGTTAAGAACGGAATTCTTTACCATAACTAAACAATTATTTATTTAAAATTTTCTCGTTTTTGACCACAATGTGTTTGACATTTCCGAGACATTTAGTAACATCGCTTTTTTTTAAATAGGACATGCAATTAAAATGTTACGTAATCGGGTCAAAAGACCCCCCCCCCCATACGTAATAGAACGTAACGAAATACGAACCCCCTCCCCCTTTTTAATGTTACATAATATGTGAACGATCCCTTTCTTCGTCCTTTTTACACTACTAGGGAACCAACATGTTTCGGGCCCAATTTAGACCCCCCTCATTAGGGATTATTTATAGGAAAACTACAAGGTCTCATTAATAGATTCTTATGCTAGTTACAAATCAAACATAATACCTGCAATTAAAAAGAGATATATAATTAAAAAAAGGGTTAAACAACCACCGCAGGGTCCCACTGAGAACAACTGCTACCTAAAAAAAGACACCGTCTGCCAGTAGAACCGCGGTAAACCACACTTATGGCCACGTCTCACAGCCGTGAGATGGGTGGTCACAGAGCACGATGAAATCACAACGACAGGCCCGCGAAACCCTCGTGTGTCTTGAGGACACGAAGCGACCCAAGGATGACAGCTTTCTGTATCCATCTTGCAAGTGCCTTGGCATATTTTTGGCACGCGGGTATGGCTTTAAGGTTACGAACCAGTAATAGTTTCGCACCTCCGAGAGCACCTATCACAAGGACAATTACTTGTACTGAATATTTTGGGTGCAATCGTTGCAGCTCTCTTTTAAGGTCTTGATACCTCTCCTCCTTTTCTTTCTCCTTGGCAGTGATTTTGTATTCGGACGGAGCCGAGAAACACCTATCTCTCGGATATATATTTACCGTTCTAAAAAGGTTACTTTATATAATTTTGCATTCATTAGTGAAAAAACGTTACAAAGATATGAAAATCATTTTTTATAATAAGAATAAAAAAAAATATTTTTCGAGAATGTATTTGTGACTTTCAACAGTATTTTAATTAGTGTCGTGATGTACTGTGTGAAAAAGATTGGATTATTATTATAATCCTATCCCGCGGAACGTTCTGTTCTATTATGGTGCGCTGTGAAATTGTGTGTGTCAGTGAATCAATTAGGTATTTCAGGTTCGGTGGGGGAAATCCAAGATGTCTGCACGCCGGGGATATGGATATCATATTATAGTGCAGTATATGCGGTACTCAAAACTCAAAAATGGCATCCATTTTTACCTATCTCTTACGGTTGACGAGATAATTGTTGTTAAAAATAACAATAACGGAAGGTTGCGCTCAGGTTCCAGTAGAACGTTCCTGGAACTTTATCAACCGGTGGACATTTTACACGTTCCGGGAACGTTCCGAAGGTTCCCGCGGAAAATTCCAGGGACGGTCCTGGAATGTTCCGTGCTATTAGGGCAGGAATCTATATACTGAATCTATATTGAATAAACTTACAAACCAGATAATGGAAAATACACCCATAGATAAGGCATTAGTAATTTGCGAAGCCTAACGAATAACAAGCGTAGGAAATTTTTTGCGCAGGTTAGGCAGGGACGTATATTCTCAAATAAGGGATAAAGAGATAAACACATCAGAAGGGGCAAAAGCGCTGACAAATCAGGCGAATCTCCAGTGGGTTGTGTACAAAAAACGAAAAAATTTGAAAGGAAGGAGAAACATAAAATATTCACCACTGACGATAACCCCATTCACATAAAACAATATCGTTATTCTCATATTCATAAAGACGAGATTCGTAAACAGACGGATGAATTGCTCTCTGCAGGGATAATTCAGCCGTCTGTTTCACCTTACAATTCCCCATTATGGATTGTTTCCAAAAAGGCCAATTCCAGCTGGGGTAATAAAAAATGGAGGATGGTCATTGACTATCGTTCTTTAAATGAAAAGGCGATCGCTGATGCCTATTCCCTCCCAAATATTTCTGATAATCTGGATCAGCTTGGAGGCAATAAATAATTTTCTCAGTAATGGAGCTTGCTTCTCGGTTCCATTTTGTTAAACAAAAGATTAAAGACATTTGAAAAATTCCACTTATTTAAAAAAATCGAAGAATTCAGAATTGGACTATAATAAATTTATTGAAGAGTGTCCAAAATTTGGTTGGCTTCTCTTATGAAAGAATGGTCTACACTACAAAGGAAAAAAGCTAAGTCCACTAATCAAAAGATTTTCCTTCTTCGATGCAGAAGAGATGGTTTGATTCCTTCACATGGGATGATTCAGTCATATTAGTGTAATTTGTTTTATTTACAAACTTAATGTATTTGATTACTCAAAATTGTCACTTCACTAAACTTTCTTTACTTGATTATATTCTTTACTTTTTTGTATGTTAAACGATTTACTGTTCTTTTTGTGTTTCTTTTTTCAGAATTTGACAATAATAAATTTATTGAAAAGGGTCCAAAATCAGGACCGAAAAGTCGAGACTGACTCATCATCATATACATTATATATATATATATATATATATTTTTATTTTTATGTTGGTATTACATATATATATATATTATTTATACGCAGAGAGCGGACGAGCTAGACGAGCGGACCAAGCCTAGGCGATTTCCATATATGCGTTTTGATGGTGCAAACTGCGCCTTTATTGCCTTCCCTCAGGCGTCGAAAGTATTGGCGCATGAGCACTGCGCTTTACTATCTCTTTTTCTCCTGTGAAAAAAGAGATAGTATATCGTAGTGCGCATGTACTACTACTTCAATTAGGGTGCAGATACCGCAGTCAAATCTCGAGGCGCTTTGTACAGCATGATCGGCCTCCTTATTATTATTCCGTGCTTCCACCCATGCGACGGTTCTTCGCAACGAGGAAGCCGAGCCTAGGCTCGGTTCACAACTTCAGAATTGGCTCGTCCGCTCTCTGTTTATGCCCTCGTGAAAAGAAAGACCAACTTTAGATCACAGTATAGGCAGGGATATTCTTGTCCCGGCAGTTTGAACCCCCAATATCCCATCATTATTAGGCTTATCACGAGTCAGGAGTCAGGACCATAACCATAATCTTTACTGATTTATGGTACCCTCGTGACGTCACGTACTAAGATGACCGCTGAATCAGAAAAGGTACTACAGTTCCCTGCAGTACTTGGTATAGGTATCTAGATTGCCCAATTTTAGATTTATCCAATTTTATTTAAAAAATAATAAACATTTATTCGCTAAAACTTTAAGAATTAATAAAGAACATTAAAATAGCCGTCGATGGACCAATATTTTTTTGAGTAAAAAAATCATTAAGTCGGTAAAACAGGATTAAATTTTTTGTATCATTCTAAATAAATAGTAGCCTACCAACGTCCGGTTTAATGTTTTTTGCCGTTTAGTAAAGTTTCAGCAAATTAATATTTATTATTTTTGATATGAAATTGGATACAAGTGCATATAGTACATGATAAAAATAATCTACATCTACGGGAATGAATAAATAATTTTTTTAAGTTGGTCGTATATATTTCCATATAATTAACATTACTTATGCACATCACATAGATTCTGAAAGCTACAAATTCCATGATAATAATAATTTAATACAAGCACACAATCGTTGGTAGATTTGCCCAGGAAAAAACATTCGATTAAATTAAATATATTTAAATCCGTGAATTTAGGAATTATGCTGAAGCACGCGAATCGCTGTCCATCGGCTTGTGAAAATTTTCATCGGTCTCATAAATTTAATCATTTTAATTGGTCTACATATAGCCACTACAGATTCGGGCAAATTTCTTTGAATAATTTTCCTTTTTTTTACATTCTCATCAGAGAAGGTATTAGACTTCTTTAAGATTTGACCTCCGTTTTTTTTAAATGTCCACGTTTTGAGACATTCTGAACCCAAAAAACAGGTTTTCGCGAACGTATCTGTCTCTTTGTGTGTATGTATGTGTGTATGTAGATTTTTAGTTTTTTTAGCACGATAACTTTCGAAAGAATTGACAGATTGGATTGGCCTTTGTTATACTTTTCAAGTCTTCTAAACTAAAGGTATGTATGGATATTCTTAGTACTCAAGAAGACAAACAATTTATACCCTGGACTTTTTTTTGATAAAACAAAAATTACTGGAGTTATAGCATTTACGAACATTACACATATTAAATTTATGGAGAACAACGAAAGGTGCAATAAAATGTATAATAACGAAATTGTTTTTTTTTATAAGATGCGCACTTTTTTCAATTATAAAAACAAGAGAAGGGAAATACGCCCGTGTTTGATATCAATGCATATTATAAATTGTAATAACATAATTCTATTGAAATTATATAAAATTTTCGCGGTAAATGGTATAGAAATAAATGTAATATACATTTGATATAATAATTTCGAACATATAATGTAGAAAATTCCGCATTTTGAACAAAATCGAGTGCGAAGCACGAGGTACGCGATGAGAATGTGTTCGTTAAAGCCGAAGAAACTTGAAAAAAAGAGAATTCACAATCATCACATTACTGTCGATGATTTGACCCTTAATTTTAAAAGATCTGTACACAAATTTTGGGAAATACAATGATCGAGCGCGTAGCGCGAGGTAAACACAGTATAGAGTGCGAAGCGCGAGATAAACATATTATCGAGTGCGAAGCGCGAGAACCAACAGTTGCGAGTAAATTTTTTCAAATTGGTATCATCGGAACGACATTTACTGGCTGCGTTTCTTATATTTCAGACAACTCAGTCAGTAAATGCCGTTCCGAAAAATAATTCAAAAATATTTGCCTGAATTGGTGGTGACCTAATCATTTCCAGTATCATCTTCCGAACCACCCGAACCTCCTGAACATTCTGAATTCATAGAAGTTGAACGAATTTTTTTAGCGGGTGATTCGGACAACAAAGTACTGATACTGAAAGCACTGCGAAAATCTGTGTATTGCAAACTATCAATCTCTGAAGAAGTTGTTGCATTTTTATGCACCGAAGCAACTGTTGTTAAAACCGTTCCACGCTCTGGAGATTCATTGCTTCGGTTTTTTCGCTTCCTTGTTAGTTCTGCATGAGCTTCCGCAATCATTTCTGACTCCTCAAATATGGTTGAAACAGTCTTTTCTTCCGGCTGCTTCTTGGCTGATGTGGTTTTATTTTGATTGATTATTTCTGAGGATTCCTTACGTGGCTTCTGTCTCCATTTGAAGTACTGGATTTTTCTGTTGAGGTAGTGATTAAATTTTTTGAAATAATCAATTTTTTTCACCATTTTTAATGCACCACTCCTCCTTAAGCCATCGACCTTACTCAACTGAAAAAGATTTGAATTATTGTGATTATGTTACGTAATATATATGAACGTTCCCCAGTTTCTCATACAATTATACTTACTTCGAAGGGCTTCCGTTTTCATTGGGTCCAATTTGGTAACTGAGTTAGTTAATAAGTCGTCGTCGAAAATATTAGTGGCCAAATTTCCGACAAAAACGGCAGGACTCACTGAATAGTCCCTCATATTCTGCAAAGCCTGTTTCAGCATGTACACACCATTTCCAAGATGAACCTAAAATTAAAAGGTGAAATAGTTTTAAAAAACAGGAGACAAAAAACTTTTACACTTAATGAATGTGGATTCTCAGGGAAATACAGAATTTGTGGCAATGTGAAGTTTACACATTTTTATTACCTTATTGTTGTGCAGTTCTCCTATTGGTGGAAAATAGTCTCTATTTGAGTCGACACTCTTCTCCATTATATGTTCTGAAAATAAAAATGATTGTATAAATATTATACTTGTAACATTAAGGGTGAAAGTAAGATTATTATGGAAAAATTGATTTTTTGTTTCAACAGCAATTGTTTAATTTATATACATAAATACCTCGAACAATTCCTAAATCTTTTGAGAGATTTTCCATTGTATTTTGAAGAAAATTTATATTCTTCTTCTGTTCATTCACTGTTCTGGCGAGATTTCGTATACAGCAATCTTTCTGTTTTGTATCACCAGATTAGCTTTCTGGAGATCTGCCTTTAATTTTTCGATGACGATTTCGGCAGCAGTTGGTGGCGAAGATTTTGGCATCTCAAAGCGGGACACGAAACTCATTGCCGAGTTTTCAGTTGTCCTCGTGTTTTCAATGTTTTCAAAAATGGGCTCCTGAGCGCGGGCACTAGCTTTCAACAGTTTTCCTTGACGCTCTTTTAAAATTTTAAGCAATTCTTGCTGTTGAAGATTTCTTATGGTTGAATGTACCTTTTTATCATTCGCCTGTAAATATACATGTAAAATTTTCAATTTCAGGTCAAATGAGTAATTATTGACGTTACCGGCTAGTCTGTAGATGCTGCAAAATTTTTACGTTCGCGTTATACCAAGATGGCGAAAACATTTTCTGAACGTGATAGGCTGCGAAATTACTGGCCATTAAAATGGCCGCCACTCGATATTATGCGCGCGAATATTTGAATTTTATTCGCATCGGATTAATTTGATATTTAGTTATAAGGAGACTGGCAACCGTTAAGAGGGAGATCGACTCGAGGTTTCAACTGTAACTTTGAAAAACAAAGGACTCATTGTGAGTCAAAAACATTTATGTTGTGGGAAACAAGAATGATTACAGTTAATTGTATTTTGCGAAATTGAGATTTGCAACAATGGAGCTACTGTTGTAGGATTGGTTGCTAATTGCAAATTCCTGAGCAAAATGAAATCAATGGTTTCCGTTCGCGAAATTGAGGGACTGGGCGAGTCGGTTAAACTGACTAATTTCAGGGTGCTTTGCGAAAATTCTAAAGAGTAATTGTTGACTAGTCCTGTTAGCTTTGGGTTTCCGTCGGTACGTGACTTACGCAATCAGACCCTCGGTAACCGTTGACACCATTGTGAGTAAACGGTAGCTTCAATGGGCTGGGCTTGTGTAGTTGCGCGGACATTCGCGGTTTCCATCATGAAATAAAAGGGAACACCATTGGTTCCTTTCGCAAAAATAGGAGAAGCAATTTTGACTAAGATGAAGAGAAGGTGGTCCCAGGCCTATCAAATTTTTCTTTAATCATTTTTTCATCGAGTTTTCCTTCAATAGCTTCAAGGCGAATAAAAAATGTTGGAGCGAGAGGTTTAGCTCTAATGAACGCGGAGAATCATAGAAGGACATCGTTGGATATTCACTAAATCCATTCCCGAGATTATTCGAGATTCGAATCAATTTCTGTTTCGCGCTGAAATTAGATTCGGCGTGTGACAATTTTTGGTGACAGTGGTGGGATACTGCTGCTTCTGCTGGAAAAACCGTCCCCGAGTACCATCCCCGAAGAACAACCACTAGCGTCACCCCTAAAGGATGAGGATTTGGCCGGATCATCGTGAGACCAGGACCGTCTTCTTGGTATCTGTCTTCGAGGCGGGAGGACTTATAGCATCTCGCCAAAGGGACGTGGGAACAAAAGAGTGAGTCGAACGGATTCGCCACGCCTTTTTCGGAAGCCGCAACTCGCTCGCAGAGTTTTTGTGGGTTTCTCGGGAGACTGCGCAGCAAGAGGCCGGAGGTGAAAAGCGGCGCGGCTCCACACACCCTTTTGCCAAATAAGGGTGGTTGTCGTGTCCGTCAGGCCGGGAAAAGAGGAAACATCGAGGGACGTCCAGGAAGAAGGCATAAACACGTAAGGATCCTCGAGGATGGTCATGCAAACATCGGAGGACTTCTGTGAAAGCTGAATCCGAAGAACTGGCGTTAGGAAGGGAAATGTTTTGTGTAGAGAAAATTTAATTGTGAAATTCTGAAAAGGAAAATTTTTCATGTTGAAAATTTATTGAAAACTTCTTCCGGCAGGTCGATTTGCTGAAATTACTTAGCGTGTTACCAAATCTCCTTGAGTGCGGGTATTCAATTTTTGTTTATTCAAGTCGAAATACGTGTCTACCCTCCTGTTCTTGAAAATACCACGAAGAGGTAGATGTGCGACTAGACTCCTTGGGCGCGGTTGCCAGGGCGTTGGTCGCCCCGGGCACCCCTCCAGGATGTGTACTGCAGGGGTGGGTAGCAACCCCACCCTCTCCTTCAGCACTACGCGACTAAGTAGAGATGTAAACTTGGCCGAAAGTCTTCTTGCAATGCGTGCGTATCCTGCATCGCAGGTGATTGGAATGAACGGCGGAAGTTCTGTCAGTCAAGTTTCAGGTGTCAGTTATAGCACTAATCTTTTTGTCCTTCCAGAAACAGAACCGGAACATCCGATAACCTTTAAAGCTTCCCTAGAGTTCCTGCCCAACAGATTTGAGGGCAAAATATGTCAGTTAATCGTTTTGTGAACTATTGTCTTTATGCTGGAAATTCCATCGTAGATAAAGATCGGCCATACCTTTTTCTTGTGGTCAGATCACGATTGCAGGACGATGCCTTTGACGCATTGCAAGATCGCGAAGTCCATACCTTAGAGGAACTCCTCAAGTTTCTTAAAATAAATTTTACAGAAATCGAAAGAGCCAGTTAAATACCGCTCTGGCAAAGGTAGCTCAAAATATAAACTAATCAGTTAGGGCCTATGGGGGGAGAGTGGAAAAAATTTGGACTATTTTTATCGAATTAATGGATGATCAAAACTCAGCCCTTACCGCGCAGGTTATGTGCAAGTCAGCTCGGGAAACGGTCTGCGAACATTTTTTTATGGGCGGAAACGAGTACTACAGATGAGGGTACGGTCGAGACGACGACGCGACGCACCCTTCAAGAGGCCATTAACCTGGCCAGGGCTGCGGAATGGGAAGCCGAACACGAAAGCGGCTTGGTTAGCGAAAGCGTTAAAAAGGCATTCAGAAAACTCGAGATAAGTTTCAACAGTATCACGGCAATGCATGCGTGAGAAAGGTGAGTTCAGAGCGTGGCAGAGGTGCCGGCGGCCGAGGGCGCAGTCGTGGTCGCGGCACACGGTGGGCTTGGATTAAGTTCAACCCAAAAGGACTTTCACATCTCGTTTTTCTTCTGAAATCATTACAGTGATGCCTTACGATTATTTTAAGACAAACAAAAATTGCTGCAGGGATTGTTGAATAAACTCAATTTTTTATTTTTATTTTCAGGTTATTGTGTATATTTTTGTAAAAATAACTCCAATGCATCTTCTGCAGCCGAAATTTCAATGTGCGCCATTGGAGAGAGCTTACTTGTCGATGTAACGAATAAAGTAATTTCAGGTAAATCAATAAGACTTATTTACTGGTTCCTTTCTATATCCTTTATGTAATCTATAATCCTTGATTCCTGTGCTCAGTCTTTCCCTATTCTGGCCATGAACTTCACTTTCAAATAAAGCCAATTCCGTTGAGAGTCGCTGCAGTTATTGTTTTCTTTGATTGGACGAGGAATATCACATAAATGCAATTTGACTACACGTTTAAATAAGCTGACAAAGAGAATCGTGCAATCGGGTCCAAAAGTTTCAGAACAAGTAGTCTCATCACTGTTGAAGCGGAAAATGGTTGAAGAAAATGGAATGAAGACGAAGACTCTATCACTGACTCAATCACGTGGAGGCCAGCCTCTTCAGATCGCTGTCGGTACAAAAAGTGATGAAAAATCATGGAAGCGTCCGCTTCTTTCTGCAGATGGCTTTTTGAAAATTCAAAACAAATTTCATCTTAGCCAAAATAAGGCGATTAGTATGCCTGCAGCTTTTCGTGTATCTACTAAAAACTTTAAAGTTGTTTGAACCATATTCGAGGAAAAAGCTGTCGGCCAAAAGCCATTGTGTAGATAATTATTTTGACGTGAAGAATTTTTATTTTATTATTGTCGAAGCGGATAAGGTCTCTGCAGCAGCCAAAATTGTTGCTTATTACATCGATCTAGAGGGCTTTATTAAGTATGTCAAAGACAAACGAGAAGTGTCCGAAGTTCATTTGAAGTTTGGGATTGATGGTGGAGGAGGATTTTTAAAGGTATGTCTTTCTATCCAATGTGCTGAAGAGAAAGAAAAATTGGAAGGTCATGTGTTTGATGCTTTATGAATTATTTATGGAAAAAGCCCAGTCTCTGAAAAAGCATTGGTTATATATTTTTGTACTGCAACCCTTCACTTCTCATCCGAAAGTGGATAAAACTCCTGCAAACAATTCAAACCTACAAATAAATTCACAGATTTCACATAATTGCAGTTCACTTCACTTCACTTTGGGATTTTTCCGTCGATGCGTTCGTCCATTCTTTCCAGTTAAGCGTCCAACATTATTTGTAGATTTATTTCCAAAACTGCTTTTATGTGCCCTCGTGAAAAGAAAGACCAACTTAAGATCACAGTATAGGCAGGTATAGTCCTGTCCCGGCAGTTTGAACCCCAAATATCCCATCATTATTAGGCTCATCACGAGCCAGGACCATAACCATGGAGGGAGGGACAGAGTTCCGTAAATATAACGGAAACTGGTTGAAGCCCCTAGATCTCATAAATGCTCATAAATCAGCCCAGGTTCTTTAGGACTTTTAGGTATAGCTAATCTGTTGATACAGACAGCTATCCTTATTTCAGAGAGAGAGAGAGAGTGGTGTCTATTTCAAGGCCCTCAAAATGAGGCAGGTATAGGCTGAAGGAAAAAGACCAAACGTGGTTTGAAACTGGTTTTAAAGTGATCTTAACTTGGTCTTTCTTTTCACGAGGGTGATCTAACCTATATGGAAATTCAAATTTTGTTATTCACATACTACTGTCGATTAAAATTTAGAGTTGTAAAAGTAGAACGTGTAAGTAAGAACATTTTAGCTTATTATACGATTTTTCCTAAAATAGAATAGTTGGTGTGTTACTCGATACTTGTAAATTCGTCTGAAGTGCTTTCACACGCTGGGTTACCATGTGGCCGATTATTGCCTCCAAACTTTTTCTTTCAGCGCATAGTGAATTGAGTCTGTAGCTTCTCCGACATCGCCATTTTTACAATCTCCTCATCCGACTCCTCAGCCTGATCGTTATGCCAATCTCCTATTGGCTGAACATCCTGATAATCCTTCTCATCATACGATTCGTTAATGCATTTTATTCCGTCTGCATATTCTTATGCAGCAGAGAAGTGCGTCTCCGAGCTGTCCTTGCTACTTTTACATACGATTCGTTAATTCATTTTATTCTGTCTGCATATCTTTCTGCAGCAGAAAAGTGCGTCTCCGAGCTGTCCTTGCTACTTTCTTCAGAAATGTCCATTTTCCCTGTTCTAGATACTGGAAGTTTGAAATACAAAATATCAATCACGGTTTCGTCGATATGAAAATCATGAAATAGGTTTCGATACATAGATTACGATAAATTAGGTATAGCTAGATTTGTAAATAAATAAGGTAGTACCTTACTTTTGAAAACAAATTTCTCGGTTTATAACGATTATTTCACAAGTAAGAAATAAGATCTGGGGGGTCGACCATTCATTGACAGTTCGTCCATTCTTTCCTGCTAAGCGTCCAACATTATTTGTAGATTTATTTCCAAAACTGCTTTTATGTGATGTAATCTATATGGAAATTCAAATTTTGTTATTCACATACTACTGTCGATTAAAATTTAGAGTTGTAAAAATAGAACGTGTAAGTAAGAACATTTTAGCTTATTATACGATTTTTCCTAAAATAGAATAGTTGGTGTGTTACTCGATACTTATAAATTCGCCTGAAGTGCTTTCACACGCTGGGTTACCATGTGGCCGATTATTGCCTCCAAAC
>CAKNYM010050781.1:150435-192303 GCA_932195095.1 Andricus curvator | reverse complement strand
TTATGACGATTATTTCACAAGTAAAAAATAAGATCCGAGGGGTTGACAACTCGACCGATTGCGTGTACACCTACTTTTGACTTCAAGATACTTCAGGATATTTCAATCACTTCAGAAGTTTTCACTGACTTCAGGCGATTTCAAGTGACTTCAGGTGAATTCAAGAAACTTCAACTGATATTTGAACATTCGAAAAACCATAAATTACAACAGGACCATCGCATTAAAAACAAAAAATTAAAACGCGACTATCTCGAAACCTCCCCATTTTTAGGATGGGGAGGAGGGCACCCTATTTTTGTAAGCACATTCAAACACTTTTTGCAAATCTGTAGAGCAGGGAACCGACCGCAAGTTTCGTTACATTTCGTTATTGATAGAAAAAAATAATTTTTCACTAAACTTTGAACTGCTATTTCTAGATTTGGACGAAATTAGATAATATCTGAAATTACATTAATGATTGAATCAAAATTATTTTGTTTAATTGTCAGTAACGAAATGGAACGAAATTTTCGCTCGAGTCCCTGCTGTAGAGTACAGAATAGACTTTTGCCACAGGAAAAGGAGCCTTTTTCACTATGTTTGCATAAAAAATTACTATCAAAGAAAAATCTTTTGCATGAATTCGTATATTATACTAAGTTTTTTTTCAGATATGCAAGGAGGTATTGAAAGTCATGAGTTGCATTCATTCGAGCATCTATGAGTGGCTGCATTTGTATAGTTTTATTGCAGGCTATGCAAAACTCATGGCTACCAGCGGCTGCTTGCAAGCATAAAATCGGTTCAAAGTGGTTTTTATCGGGATAAAACATTATATTTACACTATATCGCACCGTGTGCTCCGATTCTGAAATTATGCTAGTACCGTCATATAACGGTGGAGCTGTACCCATACCGAAATTATTAAATTCAAAAATAAATCGCGATTCGCTCACGTAGGAGGTAATTTTGAATTATATTTACTTCAAACAACCCACAACCGGAATCAGGGATCGTCAACCCAGATTTACGCACTATCTCAGTAGCTAGTTCTCGCTGTAATTTTCCCTTAGAATGTCTCACACTTTCCTATTTATCATGAAACGCTCAGCTGCGAATTGTACCCCGCTCTTGGGACACGCATGCAGCCACAATAGAGCGCGAGAGACAAAGGCTGTCTGTGTCCTCTGCTTCAATTTTAATCTCCATTTCATGAGGAAAATGTTCCTGGATATGATTTTGAGCCTCATCGGGCGCTGTAAAGAAAAAATAAATGCATTACTATTGTGATGCCTGTATTAAAACTTACTGAATAAACTATTTATTTTGTGTTACTCTTGAATAAAATAGATCGCGAAAAATATCAACTTTCGGTATGAAAATTGTATTTTGAAGTTTGGGAAGATAAAGAAAAGGGGTAAAGAAACGTCCAGGAACCAATACATTTTCAAAGATACAAAAAATTTTTAAAAAATTATTATTCATTTTATTGTAAAAAGTGTATTGGCATATAAACGTTTCTTGTTCCCTTTTCTTCATTTCACCAAAGTTTCAACTCGATATCTCATTTCGTGTGGAATTGATATAATGAAAAAAAATTCGGTAAATTAGGAATCAGATAAGTATTACATGCCCTTAAACATAATCCCAATTAGAGTTTAAAAGTCAATTCTATTTTTTTATTTAAAACTTTTGACACAAGAACTACACTTTTTATTTATTTATTCAAACGTTCGACGGCATGTGGCACTTATCCGATTCCTACTTTACCGACATTTTTTCCATTATACCAATTCCAAACGAAATGCGATATTGAGCTGAAAGTTTGGGAAGATAAAGAAAAGGGGTTAAGAAACGTTTATGTACCAATAAATTTTCAAAGATACAACAAAATATCTTAAAATTATTATTTATTTTAATTGTAAAAATTTTCTGATATATACACGTTCCTTAGTCCGTTTTCTTTCTTTATTTACCCAAACTTTCAGCTCGATATCTCATTTCATGTGGAATTAGTAAAATTTAAAAAAATGTCAGTAAAGTAGAAATCGCATAAGTATCACATCCCCTCAACCATAATCAAAATTAAAGTTTAAAAATCAATTCTAATATTTTAAAAACTTTTGACACGAGCACTACACTTCACATTTGTTTTTAATGATATTAATAATAATAATAATAATAATCACAAAGCATTAAGAGACACAATGCGGCTCTAAAAGTGTTATATTACCATCTGAGGCACTTCTATGGTGTTGATCTATTGCCCGTCTTGCCATACGCCCAGGGGGAACTCGAGTCCGTTGTGGAGAATGATCAGTGTAAGATCTACTGGAATTTCTCATTCTCCACCACTCAACGTATCAGTGCTACGAAGCCTGATATTGTCCTCCAAGATCTGAAGACCAAGATCATTTACGTGATTAAATTCTCGGCACCAGCCGATGGTAATATCACGGCAAAGGAGGAAGAAAAACGGGCGAAATATCAAGCACTTCTTTTCGAGCTGAGCAGGCTGTACCAAGGCTACAAAGTCCATCTTGTAGTTCTCATAATCGGCTGTCTTGGAGGTATGAAACCTTCATGTCTTAGCCAACTCAACAAGATTCCGGCTTGCCAGCGTCAGGCTCATTCCATCGCGAACCGGATGCAAAAGGGTGTTAAAGGATTTTCTTCTGGGATCACTTCATCTGGTCCGTCAACACTGCTCCTCATAACATTCTACAAAGATTGGTAGCTCTAAAAAAATATCCAAAGGTGAAACCCTCATCTCCAACTGTCCCGTCTGCCGCGTAAGGTCATCCGCGGCTAGATGTTATTTTGCGTAAATTTGCTTTATTCGCACTACATTGTTTAAAAACGTACTGCAAAATTTTCAGCAAGTCACCAACAGCCATACCACGCTGAAAAACCCAGTTCTCGTCAGATCACTGAAGTTAAGCAGCGTTGGGCGCGGTTAGCACTTGGATGGGTGACCATTCGAAAAAACTGAGTGCTGTTGGCACATCGTGGGTGTGGTGAGCCCACACTTGTAGTTATTTACTACAAGTTATCAACCTAGAAACACTACCCGAATCGGGTAGTGTCACGCCTACCCCGAAAGGGAAATGGCTTAATGGTATACACGTTTTTCCAACTTTTCCGACACAAGCTCGAGAACGCTGGGGAGCTCCTTCGAGTGTGACATGATGAAACAATACCGACCGTATACACGACGATCACCAGTATTTATAGAAAAAGAAAATCCATCCCTACACCATGACCCACTCCCATTCTTCCGGAAAATTTCAGACCCCCTTCACATCTATGGACTTTCCTGGAAACTGTAAAAGAAACCTGTAAAAAGCGTAAAGATTTACCGAGACGTCAGGTACACCGAGTCACATATTTGCCAGTCGACTACCGTCATGGGTACAAAACGGTGTGTGGGATGACATCAAATCGATCAATAAATAACCAGCCAGCTAGGCCTCCGATCGAACCCAACAAAATTGCGGCACTGCAAGTTTTGTGCCGAGTTTGATTTTTTTTTTCATGTTGTTTCTTATTCTTCTTCTGATACTGAAATTATTATTATTTTTCAGCTTTTATGAACTTCCGGTGCGGGAAAAAGGGACAAATAAAAAAAACCTAAGAGGACAGAACTAGACATGCTTCCTAACGAAGAAAACGACGAAGAAACTGCAGAAGTCGACATTTAGATTTAAAAACATGAGTTAGTAATACGGTTAAAGAATGTGTAACTTTATTTACTGAAAGAAAATAATTACACTGCTTCCTTCTTCGTGTGTAGGTGAATTCTGAGTTAGGTTGAATGCTTCAACCATTTAAGTCAAGTAAGGAGAATACAGTGGAGCCTTAGAGAACGAAGATGAGTAGGTGGAATAACTTGAATAAATTAATTCTAAGTTAATTAAACTGAGGAAAGGTAGTATGAATGGAAACAGTTATTCCACCTACCCATTTTAGTTCTGTAAGGCCCTAAGGTATTTTTCTTAGTATAGTACATATTGTATAAAAAACATGTATAGTATATAGTTGCATATGACGAAAATAATGTTATGAAAAGAAATTACGTCATACTGAAAGAAATTCCCTCTAAATCGTGAACCAACTTTACTCAGTTGGAGAATGTGGTTAATCCAACTGCTTAATCCAACTTTTAAGTAAGTCGACTACGTAAACCATTTAAGTTAACTAAGGAGAATATAGTGGGGCCTTATAGAAGTAAAAATTAGTAGGTGGAATAACTTTAATAACTTTTTTTCTATGAAAAAAAAAACTTTTTAAATAAGGGGAAAGGTGTAGCGTGGTGCGACTTTTCAGTGTGACAGGCTCGAGGTTTGAACTGTAACTTTGAAAATCAAGACTCATTGTGGGTCCAGAAGCATGTATGGTTCAGGAAATGAGAATGATTACAGTTTTTGGTATTTTGTGATTGAGATTTTCAAACAATGGACTTACTGTTGTATGATTTGTTGCTAATTGAAAATTCCTGAGCGAAATTAAATCAATGTTTTCCGTTCGCGAAATTAAGGGACTGTGTGAGTCTGTTAAATTGAGTAATTTCTTGGTACATCGCTAAAATTCTAAAGAATAATTGTTGATTAGTCCTGTTCGCTAAAATTCTTGGCTGATAGTAATGGATTTTAGGAGCGCCAGTAAGACGGGGTTGTATTTTCACTACTCATAATTCTTGTTTAAGTACTAAGTTAATTACTTTGGGTTTCCTGTCTGTACGAGACTTACTCAATCGAACCCTCGGTTAACATTGACTCACAATAGCGTCAGCGGTAGCTTCAATGGGCTGGGCTTGTGTAAATGCGCGGGCATTCGCGGTTCCCATCATGAAATAACGAGGCGGACCATTGGTTTCTTACGAAAAATGGGACAGGCAATTTTTGACTATATGATTAAGAGAAGGGGATCTCGTGCGGCTGCGACGGTCCCGCTGACCCCAGAGAGGACACTTTGAAAAAGAACAACTTCTCTCTCGGATGTAATTTGGCTACTTATTGAAACTTGTAATAAATTTCCATTCAGAAGAACAGAGAGAATCGTTTGTGTTCGCCCAATGTAAATATGATTTTTTAATTAAAAATCATTATTAATATTATTTCTGGTGGTATTAATTGAGTTTTAACTCAATTTAATTTTCCTTTTAATGAATACTTCCTCTGAGTTTAAATTCGATTACTTTGAATGAACGACTAGTAAAGGGGTGAGAGGTTTAGATCTTGTAAACGCGGTGAACCCGAGGAGGACCATCGTTGGAATTTCTCGAATTCTCATCTATTGCTTTTTCGCATTTTGAATGAAATTCTGTTTCGCGCCTAAATTTGACTCAGCACGTGGCAAGAAAGTTTGGTGAAAGCGGTGGAACACCGCTGCTCCTGCAGAAGAAACCATCCCCGAAGACCATCCCCGAAGATCAACTCCTAGGGCCACTCCTGAAAGACGACCCAGTGAGCACGAAATTTAAGAACGTAATTGGAACGTCCTAAAAACGTTTCTTGGACGTACAAATCAAAAGATGTTATTTGAACGTTTCAAAAATTGTCCTATGTCAGACCAAATAATGTTCTGAAAACGTTTCATGTTCCAAATACGTCCTTAAAACGTCTCTGGAACATTTTATATTCAAGGAACGTTATTTGGACTGACTTAGGACGTTTTTGAGCCGTTTCTCGGAAGACTGAGCGGCAAAAGGCTGGAGTTGTAAAGCGGTACGGCTCTCACACTCCCATTTGCCAAATAAGGGTGGCTGTTGTATCCGTCAGGTTCGGGACGGGGAGACATCAAGGGACTTCAAGGACAACGGAACGATCGTGTTAGGATCCTCGAGGATGGCCATGCAAAACATCGGAGGACTTCTGTGAGAGCTGAATCCGAAGAACTGGCGTTAGGAAGTGAAATGTCTTGTGTAGAAAAATTTCATTGTGAAATTCTGTGAAACGAAAATTTGCTATGTTGAAAATTCATTGCGTTAATAAAATTTCTTTTATTAGCTTTCACAGAGGCCAGTATCATCGAGTATTTCCTCCGGTAAGTCTATTTGCAAAATTCTTAACGTGTTGCCAAGTCTCTTTGAGTGCTGTCATTTAATTTCTTATTTGAGTCTAAATACGTTTCTACTCTCCTGGTCTAAAAATGCCATACAGAGGTAGACGTACGACTAGACTCCCTGGGCTCGGTGCCTAGAGTGCTGGTCGCGTTTTGCAAAGCGGTTCTGCTAAGGAGAATAATGGGGTTGACGAACCCGCAAGACCGAATCTTGACGCTGACTCAGGACCGTCGAGAGTGTTGCAAAAGTTGGAAGCGATGGGTCCTGCAGGGGTGGGTGGCAACCCATACCTTCCCTCCAGTACTCCGCTACCAGTTAGGGAAGTAAGTTTGGCTGACAAGGCGAAGGCCTGAGGGTCGAAATTCAAATAGAGGTGGCGTGAGCATAATTCGGAAGATTACCGAATTTCATTCGACACATGTCACGGCTTATTTATAATGGGGCCCGCTTTCGAAAATATGAATTTTTGAAAATTACGGCTGCCGTCACTGATTCACTTGTATCAATCATGCGGCATGCCTCTCATCGAGTGGCAATAGCCTGGTGGTAGCGTTTCTGTTTGTAATTCCGCTGCTATGGGGTTCGACTCTTTTGGCTGGAAATTGTTTTTTTTACATAATTAAAAATTCCGAATTACATTATTCAGAATTTTATCACTATAACCTGTGATTTAAACACAAAAATTATCATATCAAAATAGTTCCCACTTTTAATATTTCATGAAGAAGGTTGAAAAAATTATTCAAATAAAAAGGCTTAAGACGATCTGAAGGTACCACATCATACCTGGCGCCTTAGCGACCCTTGGCTATTGTTCTGCGCTGGGCTCGATCTCGAAGCTGGACGGGCGCTGTGGCTCTCAACCGGAGGCTACTGTATTACGTTACAGGTTGCAGTGATACATTTAAATTGAATAGTTAATGAACTCTGTTCCGTACCACCATGGAGGTCCAGTCGAAGGCGCGTTTTTTTTACGTGGTGATCCCCAGTAGGCCTAATCCACTTTTCAATGAAGCTTGCATTCTTTTTTTTTTGTTTTTTTTTCAATAAAGAAATTAACAACAATTTCCCACTACACATGCAAAATTCGCCTGACATGCATTTAATGTGGATAGAAATATAAAAGCGCCCGAGTGAAGTATATAGAAAGTTCTTCTACATAACCATGCATACTCCTCCAGTCGTATTCTACCAAATAGTCATCAGTCCTCGAAACTACCATTCAACTCATTTCTTAAGTTATAATGTATTTTTTTTTATTACAAAAAATTAATGTCTGATTATCAAAATATACATTTTTTGTTTAAATAAAACAATTACACACTATACGCCGGAAGTGACGCACACCGACATTAATTTTTAAAACTGAAAGAATAGTTTAGTTAAAACTCATTTCTTAAGCTATAATGTATTTTTTGTATTACAAAAAATTAATGTCTGATTATTAAAATATACATTTTTTGTTTAATTAAAACAATTACACACTATACACCGGAAGTGGCGCACACCCACATTAATTTTTAAAATTAAAAGAATAGTTTTTTGTTAAAACTCATTTCTTAAGCTATAATGTATTTTTTTATTACAAAAAATTAATGTCTGATTATTAAAATATACGTTTTTTGTTTAATTAAAACAATTACACACTATACACCGGAAGTGATGCACACCCACATTAATTTTTAAAATTAAAAGAATAGTTTAGTTAAAACTTATTTCTTAAGCTATAATATATTTTTTTATTTACAAAATTAATGTTTAATTATTAAACTAAGTGCTTGTTGCTTAATTAAAATGAGACTCTAGAGACCGGAAATGACTCACTCATATTAATTAAAAAAATCTACAATTACTTTATATTTTGTTCTGGAGGGTCAATAGAATCCTTCTCTGATTAGTACATTAATTAAAAAAATTAATGTTTTCATATGAAGCTATACAGCTTTTGTTCAATTGGAACAATTATTTATGCGGGGCCGCTAATCGGACGCTATTCAAACAAGCATGCGCATTATGGCCTTTTCATACCTTCGCTTGTAGGCAGTGGCAGGCAGCCTGCCTGGAGAAAGTCCATACCCTAATAGCACGGAACGTTCCTGGGACGTTCCCGGAACGTTCCGCGGGAACTTTCGGAACGTTCCAGCGGAACGTTCCAGGTACGTTCCCGGAACGTGTAAAATGTCCGCCGCTTGGGAACGTTCCACTGGAACGTTCCAGGAACGTTCCACTGGAACGTTCCAAACATAAATTAACGTTATTGTTATTATTATCAATAAATATCTCGTAAACCGTAAGTGATAGGTCAAAATCGATGTCAGTTTATGATACGGATATCATATTATAGTGTAGTATATGCGGTACTCACAACTCAAAAATGACATCCATTTTTACCTATCTCTTACGGTTTACGAGATAATTGTTGTTAAAAATAACAATAATGGAAAGTTCCCCTCAGGTCCCAGTGGAACGTTCCTGGAACGTTCCAGTGGAACGTTCCCAAGGGGCGGACATTTTACACGTTCCGGGAACGTTCCTGGAACGTTCCGCTGGAACGTTCCGAAGGTGCCCGCGGAACGTTCCAGCAACGTTCCCGGAATGTTCAGTGCTATTAGGGTAATATTAAAAGAGACGGGCAATTCTCTATCTCTTTCACTCTTGTGGACTCTCTGCAGGCACGCTGCCTGTCACTCTCAGCAAACGAGGTATGAAAAGGCTTTTAGTCAATTTTTCCAGCTGGTGAGAGACAGGCGGGATATGCACAAGAGGGAAGGAGATAGACATTTGGAGGAGAGGGAGGAGAGAGAATCGAAGAATCGCTTGGACTCGAGTCTGTCAAAACTCGATTCTCGGTCGCACAGAATAGAGTCTGGATATTCGAGTCTCAGACACTGAGAATCGAATAATCGAAGGAATCGGACTCGAGTCGGCCATCCCTAACTTAAACCCTACAGCTGGAAGCCAGCTATAGGCACCTACAGTTGGTAGCCAGCCCTAGGTATGAGATAACCACCTCTCTATCGCTCTCTGCGCCATGAGAGTCCGCATTCAAATTCGATCGCTTTCCCGCCTAAATTTGAACGCACTTCGAGACTATCTCTCTCTTTCGTATGATATAATCACTTCTCTATCTCCCTCTGCGTCATGGATGGACTCCAAGCCTGGCAGTATCTCATCAAGACTCCCAGATGCCCCAGGATCTACATAGGGCCACCTACCAGCCGGAAAGAGGAACCAAAGAGCTTACAAAGAGCCCGCTTAGACCGTTATCTGGCAAAACGGGCAGCCATACTAGCTAAACTAGAAACCAATCGTCCCCAGGACGCCCGACAGCAACCACATTGTGGCCCGATCCACTGTCCCCTCTCACGCTCCCCTCTGGTACTCCCTAGATCACACCTCCTACCTACTGTCTCTTTCTATCTTACGAGATAGATACTTCACTCCCCCTTTCCACCTCCTACGTAATTGCCCCTCTCACACCCACTTATGGGTCCCGTACCTCTCCTGTCCCTTATTATCCCATGAGATAACTCCTTCTCACCTCCTCTCCATAGATGAAAACCTATTATCCCTGACGAATATCCTTCTTACTGCTTCCAACAAATACCACCGAAAGTAAGGAGCATAACACCCACAACGATAAATTACATCCTGATTTCGACCATTCGTGGTTAAATGTAACGTCCCGTCGCATTCAGCACATTTTTTAGTTCCCGGAAGCATCTGTAGAAGAGAATAAAAAAATAATAGGAGAATGGGGGCACTTTTTTAGAAACCATTGCGAATTTTCTGATGAAGAAATAGAGACTTCAATTAAAAAAGCGAAATTCAGTATTAACCCTTGCTTGCCACACATCCGCGGAGTAACACGCTTGCCACACTGGGATGTCGGCCACACCAGCCATAAAAACTGTAATACAAATGAACTATTGGATATTTTTCATTGAAAATTGATATGGAACTTCTCAAAAGCTTACTTTAAAACAGGCCTGCCCAAGTAGGGGAAAACGCTCGTTCACCACATGTTCTATTTCCACCACCAGTTCCCTCCGTTTAGCTTCGGAGGTTCGGGGAGGTTGTCGCTCTCTGAAATGGAAGGGAGGTATCCAGTAACGTAGATAGACAGTATCTCGGAAGGTGTTTTAGGGCGACTGATTTTGAAATAAAATAGAGTGAATGAAGTAATTTAGAATATAATAAATATATTAGCAGTAATAGAGTGAATAAGTCTTCCAAATAAGGAAAGTTCATGATATGTTCTGTAAAGAAGGTTGGAAATAAATCTTTAAAGACCAACAGTTTCATGAAAAATAGGTTTATTCTGAAAAATTTTTGAAATCTTAAACCTTAAATCGAACACCCTTTATAAAAGGAGTTTTTCGGAATATCATCTGTTGATACAATAATTACAATAAATTTTTTACATAAAATTTTAGTAAAAATTTGGTAACAGTTTGAAACTCGCTCATAATCTTTTCCAACTTATTAGCACTGACATTTCAAGAAACTATTATAATTTGATAAAATACCAGTTTTTTACAGATAAAACGAAGACTACGCGTCCCATCAAAAAGTGATTAATAGCAAATTTGTTGATCTTTTTTGAGTGCACAATTTTTCTCTATTCATCTTTTTTTAAATCTTGTATATTTTGACTTTTAATTTGTCACGAGCGTCGTGCCAAGAAGTAGCAAAGATAACTATATCGTCCGCGAACAGAAGCATAATTAGAGATCTGTCCGCATTCAGCAACACACCCTTCATACCTTTCTTTATAAAAAAGTTCACAATATCAGCCACAAAAAGAATAAAGAGGAGAGGACTGAAGCTATCACCCTGCAGGACCCCCTGAGTCACGTCGACTGTTTCCGAGTAGGACTCACCACATTTGACCCTTAGACCGGCGTTGGCATAAAACGAGACCAAAATCCTAATAATTTTTCCCCTAACACCAAGGTCATTTAGTTTGGCCCAAAGCTTAGTATGACTGATTGACTGAAATGCCTTCCTAAAATCGACAAAGATGACGTACATATAATCTCTCCTGTTAGTGGCAAAGTGCATGCTTATTACCGAATAGAGTGTAAATAAGTGATCTCTGCAACTCCTCCCCTTTCTAAAACCCGCCTGCTCCTCTGGCAGCAGTTTATATGCTTCCGCCCATGTTGATAATCTAGCAGTGAGTAGCGTCGTAAAGATTTTAGTGATTGAGTTCATAAGAGCTATCCCTCGATATTTTAATGGGTCATGTTTATCACCCGTCTTATGAAGCATGAACATATCAACAACAGACCATTGCTTAGGAACTTTTTCAGAGTTAAGAACAGTATTAAAAAGATTGAGCAAATAATGGTCCCATTCTGGGGATAGATGTTTGAAGAAGTCATTATTTATACCACCCGGACCTGCAGCTTTATTCTTTTTACAACCCGAGATCACTTTTTGTAGTTCAAGGGCGAAAAAACATCCCGGTAAAATTTATACCAGTCACTCGTGCCTAATAAGTTTGCATTTCAGACCTAGTGTCGAAAAATTTTGCCGTCTGCCAAAACTACCTACTATTTTTAACATTTGCTAATCTCATAAGGGTTGTTTTAGAATGCTCTTCCAATGCTACTTTGGTTGCCATTCGATATGAGTCTCGAGACTGGATATAACGGGTCAAGGAAAACTCAGAACAATACTGCTTATAAGTACGTGCAGCAATCCTTTTCAGAAGACTGCACTGCGAGTTGAACCAGACATTTTTCTGGTTATAAGGGACTGTGAGGATACGCTGTAGCGTATCCGCTCCGTTCGTTCGGTCCGCCAGGGGACGTTGATACGCCGACGTTAGGCTCTCTTTCCCTAGAACCCTTGAGTACAATATCAAAATCGATAGCAACAAGTAAATGATTTGATTGGTCCGAAATACTGTGGACAGAAAAATCGTTAACAAGATTTGCGCAGTCGATACTTAACCAACATAAATCAATAGTACTGCAGCCTCTTTTTGTTAGGTAAGCAAATTGACCCAGCCTATCAGAAAATGAACGACCATTGCAGAGCGCTAGGTCGTACGATTCAAGGGACTCCACCAGTTTTTTGCCTCTTTTATTAACTTTAACATCTAAGGCCGATCTATTCGGAAATAAATTATAATTGTTAAAAATCTCATCAGAAAAGTTTGCTGAGTGGGGAAAATATATATTACCGATATGCAGAGTGAAAGAATTTTCGAAGGTAGATTTCACAAATAAATACAAATTACTGACTTTTTTTTTGCAATGTGAATAGTCAGCGCAGTTTTGGACTAATATAATTAGCCCTCCACTGCCACGGTCCTTACTTTTTTCATTGACAGTCACGGAGTAATAAGGGATGTAACCATCTAAAAATTTCGGCAGTTTCACAGATGTGTTTGTGAGCCATGCCTCACCTATGCAAATTACACAATGACTAGTTAAGTAGGCTTTCTGCTTTACATCCAAGTTACACAAATTATTATAACCACTGATATTCCAATAACCGACACTAAAACTCGACGTATGCTTGCACATCCCTCCATTTGGCGAGACACCCGCAGAACTAAAGCTTGAAACTCCTGCCCTTTCCGTAAAAGATTCATCCAGTCAGTCAGTGCGCTGCTCAGATCCTGCAGGAGTTCCCCTGTTCAAATACTTGTTAAGAGAGCCCGCGTCTTGAGAATCACCCCTTCTTTTCCTTGAAGAAACGAGTTGATTAGGTTTAGAAGGGTTGGTGATGGCTATCTTCTTCTCATACGTCATACTACCCAGCTGTGTGTTGGGCATAGCAGCTGTATTTGTATTTACAAATGAGGCCGCCTCATTACTGTGTATCCCTGCTTGTGATGTCATGGAGAGTTTCGAAGCGACAGGTGCATGTGACATGCTATTGTTTACAAGAGTGTTGGCGCTCTCGTCGTTAAGCACTTCAATATTTGAAACATTATTTCCAATTATTTCCTCTAGGCTCAATTTTGTGAAATCATCTAAGCTGTTAATGAGATCGTTAACTCGCAGGCGGTTACCACTTATACGAGTTTTTAGCCCTGCGTTTCTTAGTTTAGCAGCTTCTTGGCTCAGAGCTTTGCGGATTTTAACAGAGTCCGGGTCCAAGTCATGCTCGACGAAAACATTTGTACCTCTAAGTTTCGAACGATTTTGAAGGATAGCGTGCTTCATCGACCCTGAACAGAGTGAAAGCAAAACAGGTCTCATTTTGCCAGAGTTGAATTGACCAAGGCGACGAACTCCATCAATCGACTCCCGGTTAAGTGTTATGTCCATTTTGCTGCCGAGTAGATTTGGTACTTTTTCGTCTAGCGCAGGTGGTGTTTCCGTTGGCTCATAATACATGCCAAAAAGTATCAAGTTGTTTCTTCTTGTGAGCCTATCTAGCCGTTGAGCCTGCCTTACGATCTCCACCTTGAGCTCGGCATTCTCCTTTTCGACAGCATCAACTTTGGCTTCACATCTCTGCAAGACTGCTGAGATGCTTTCTAGAATATTCTTTTTCACGGAATGTATTTCAGCTTTGAGCTTTTCTTCCAGGCTTGACATCAAGCTCTGCATCTGTTCATAGGTCGCCATATTAAGTTGCGGGTGCGAAAGATTTATTACCACAGCATACGAGCAGGCGCAAAAAGTAAACAAACCTAGAAGCACTTTACACGTGAATAATGTCTGACCCATATAAATATAAGCCCCAATTCTACACTCACAACAGTAATAACAGCAGTAACATCACGGCATCACGGCACTCAGAAAAATTATGAACGCAAGTCAAACATTCTAACTCTCGGTACAGGACGGAGCAACAACAAACACGCCTCAAAGAAAGAGAACTCTCTTTGATTTTTCGATAATATCATGTCAGAAAACACAGAGCTTGTAAAATATACACCATAAAATTAGGACTATTTACATAAATTTACATGTAAATGAGTCTTACAGGAGTAAAAGTTGAAAATGTTTAAAATTCTTGTAATTTCAACACACTTGTACCGTACTTCTGTACATTAAATCACCTTGTGGCTCATTTGAAGGACCGTCAAAATAAGACCATTAATTTCTGAAGGTGCGCAAATTTGCTCGGAATAGTAATCTGAAATTACAACGAAATATCAGATGAACTGATTGTTCGGTTTCGTCGCGAAAAATGATTGTGTAACCTATTTTAAACAAGTGCATCGATATCGGGAGTCATTTCTGTCAGGCCGATTCTCATTAGAGCTGAAAGATTTGTCTCCGTTAATGAAGCACTTTCTTTGGACTTGATGTAATTCATTACAGAAAAAGAACATTCACATTGATAGCTGGACCTAAACATAGAAAAAAAAAGCTACTACGTACTTTTTCGAATACTTGAATCGTGATTCCTCTTGGAGTGAACGTAATTCTGATCTTAATTCTTCTCTTTGATCAATTACATTTACTCCTAGAGGATTGTTGAGCAAATCCAAGTCAGGTTTAATAACATCAATGTCTATGAACCTGTCCTGGAATTCTTTTTCTAAATTGAGCAAATCTGGCACGAACTGATGAAAAGTCAAGTCTGGGAACTCTACCTTAAGTTCGTTGCAACTTTTAAAATGTTTCAGCTCATTCCTTTCAAGTTGCAATCAAAAGTTTCGCATCATACTACGAAGGTTATCAATGTGTTCCGTTAGATGAGAAAGACTCTGTTTCTTTATTTGCATATGGCTATTAAAAAAATTAAAATGTTCCGTTATGTCCGTCAGGAATGCGAGTTCACTCAAAAAGTTAAGCTCGTCAAATTTCTCTTGAAAGACTGTCGATTTTTCAGAGTGGACATGCTCTTTAAGAAATTTGGGAATCAATTTTCTTAATGCGAAAAATCGTACTAGGCACTTCCCAGCACTTAACCACCTAACTTCGCAATGTAGCTTCAGGTCACTGAAAGAAGTCTGAGTGCCAGGATAACACTCATTAAGGGGTTAGCCCTACTTGAAACGCAATAAAAAAGTGAATTTTATCGATTTTTTTTTTGAAAAAATGAAAAAATAGTTTTTGGTAAAAGTTTGTATATTTGAAAGAGTATCAGATAAACCTAATTTACACTAATTTTCATTTAAGAATACACATTATTTCATGAGTTACTACTGATACACCGTAGTATGATTTTTTGAAGGTGTATTGCGGTGAGCAACACTGCTTAGGACTCGATCATCTAAAATGGGAAAATCAAAAATATTTCCGTAAATTATAAGTTTTTCTAGTCCTCAACCGAAGGATTTGGAAAAAAAAATTTTTTTGACTAAATGGCGGCCAGTCAAAGTTGAGAAATCGATTTTTGTCGAAAAAAAAACACATTCGTTTTTAAAATAAAAAAAAAGTTTTGGATGAAAAAAAAATTCCTTCGATTAAGGACTTCTTTTTCATATCACAAAAAAGGTTGCCAAGTTTGGAAATGATCGGTTTTCTAGAAATCTTGCTCACCGACTTTGAAAACGTCGTTTCGAGAAAAACGCATTTAAAGTTTTAAATACTATTTACATGCATATAATTTTTTTTTACTTACACAGAATCATCAATTCCAGGCACATATAATAAGTCACGAACTTTCCCGAACCAGCGTAGTTATGCTCAAAATGGCGTCGTTCTACTATACATGAAAATCGTGTTCTATACGCTATCCAGTTAGTATATAGATCAGTGGCCTAAACGGACCCGCCTACGCTTCCGATTGAATAACTTCTACAATTTCATTCAGATTTCATTAAGACTTTTAGAAAATATTTTTCAAATGATGTACTTTCAGAAAATGTCAAAACCCAAAAATCGTATTTTTCAAAATTTGCAAGTAGGGTTAACCCCTTAAACTCCTTTATAAATTCTTTAAATAATCTGTGGGTGAGAGAGTGATTACCACCCCTAATTAAATTTACAATTTGCATGACTGTCATCATTGTGTCTTTTGAACGCAATGCCTTCCCACACAAGGATTCTTGGTGAATAAGGCAGTGAATCAGCATGCAAGACACACCTTCCCGATTTCTTAACAAGCCCCACACCAGAAATGTGACCTTTCATAGCATTTGCTCCATCAGTGACAACAGCTAAACCTCCAAACTCATCAACTATTGTCTTAAATGCCTTGAAAACATCGATTCCCTTCGTAGTTGTTAGCAAAGGAAAAATGTCCAGCATTTCTTCACGTACGGAAAAATCCACAAAAAACATCCGCACATAAATAAGAAGCTGACTAATATCAGTATTATCCGTGCTCTCATCCAAACAAAATGAACAAAAAATGCAAGAAGCTAGAAAAAATTATAATTTCTGTCGAAGCTGCAACGGAATATTACCTACTCGTCGCTGAATGGTGCTTCTCGAGAGGCAAACAGTTTTAAATTTTTCAGCAGCTTCTTCCAAAATTAAATGAAACGCCATTAACATTGCACAAGTTTTATTGAGACTTCCCTGAGTAAAGAATCCCTTATTTCGCGCTATTTCAAAACTAACGGCATAAGATGCTGCAAGACTTTTCCGCTACTCGTCGACATGATATAAATTTGGCTCATCGTCAAGATTTAATGAACTGTCAATGCTGTCGGAGATGATGATGACACCGAAACTTCTGGAGGAACTGATTTCATCCAAATCTTTTTCTTCATGAAAAAATCTTCCCTTCTCTCACTCTCCTTGTTCTCAAAAAATGCTTTGTGATTTTGATGCACATTGTAGTGCCTATGAGCATTTATTCTCCTCGTTCTTGTTGTCTTTAGATACAGCAAACATTGGAAAAGTTGAATTTTAATGTCACCATTAGGAACAGGAACGTAGAAGAAATTGTACTCGTTCTCAGCATCCGTATCCGTCTTTATTACCAGAGCCATTTTTCATGCGGTTACTTAAGCTGCAAGAACATGTACAGGGGTGAAGTAATTACCTTAATAATTATCCTTTTCTCGAAAAGTGAACACAACTGAAAGGTAGCAATACAGAAGCCTCAAAATGGGATTTTTTAAAAAAGGCTTTTTGAATACGGGTAAGTGAATGCTGCTAAAAAAACGGAGATACTTTCTAGAAAAACCGAGAGTTAGAGATTAAAATTCCACGTATTTTCTAAATCGGTTTTGGGTAGTAATTGTTCCTTACACTTTTTATTTTTCAAAAAAAAAAAAAAACTTCCTCCCGAGATATGGGAAGACCGAATGAGAATAAAAGATTGTGAATGGGAAAGAAGTATTCTGTTCCGAGTAAATCCTTTCAAATCAAAATAAAAAATCAATCAAAAATCCATTTCAAATCAGGCAGGTTTAACACTTCAAGTCGCAGCGTCTCTCGGATACGAAATATGGTGTTTTTTTGAGGGAAGTAGGCAGCACGTATTTGTCCGATTTGCAAAAAATTTAATTTCTATTTTCCCAAAAGCCCGAAATTTTTTCTTTAAACTACTATAACTTTTTACATATTTGAGATATGAATCATTTTCTTTCAGGTTCTAATAGAGAAATATTTTTCGCCGATTTTCAATTGAATGTGTACTTTCATAAGAAATATATATTTTGAGTTTTGTGCATGCTAAACAACTTTTGTGGCCAAGAGAATTTCTTTGTCATAAAATTGAATTTTCTACTTTCTCTCATAAACAATGACAGAAACGAAAAAAGTTTGAAATGAAAGTTTGCATGTCTAAAAAAGTTGCATGAAAAATGTCTCTTGCTCGTTTGCGATATCTTGCCTTGTTTACAAGAAAAATTCAAAAATGACATGTTTAGGAAATAAAATTCACCCGGTCTCAAAAATGGTTTAACATGTATAAAGCTGACGGGATGCCTACCTTTTATATCAGCAAAAACGTCGAAAAAATATTTGGAAGAATAAACCAAAATAATAAAATATATTTGACTATATTTTCAAAATTTGAAAAAGAAATAAGAAGGATTTTCTGGAAAACCCCGAACTTGATAATTTATTTATATTTTCTCACAATGTCTGCTCTTATTTCTGCTCTGATGAGAGAAGCTTTATGCGTGCCTAACCATTTCTGAGGCCAAGAGAATCTTTTGTCCTAAAAATGTAATTTTTGGGTGCAAACGTTTATCATCACATTTTTTCGTATCTGTCATTTTTTACGGGGCAAACTAGGAAATACAATTTTATAAAAAAAATATTCTTCCGGCCACAAAATTTATTTAGCTTGCATAAAACTCACAACATATCTAAAGGATGCAAGTACAAATTCAACCAAAAATTGGTTAAACATATAAGTGTAGGTTTTTTGAGAAAATCGACCATGAATATTATCCGAAAAACCGCCACCATTTTGTCCATTTGGAACGGTTTTTTAATTTTCGAATGCATTGCGAAAGAAGAAAATAAACTCTATGAGAATCAGAAAGAAAATGATGAATATCTCAATACGGTCCAAAGTTGTAAAGGTTTAAAGAAAAAATATCTGGGATTTCGAAAATTAAAGCACAAAATTGAAATACGCATAACTTAGTATAAATTTTCCCTTCAGTTGTTAACAGCATTTTCAGAAATGAATGATATGTAATGCAAAAGCTTTACACATTAAACGACTTGCACAAATGAATATTGATATTTAAAATACCTTTTTCTCATTATTTGCAATCCATGGTCAGTATTAATTTCTTCATACAAACTTGACACAAACGTAAATTTCAGAAACCCGACTGTTCCCGACGTTGGTTTCTTCAAAAGTGATGGAACAATGTTATTGAATTTAGTTGCTTCTAATCATTTTCCCTTTTTGCTTTTTTTATCGCAAGGGAAATCTGTAAATCCTTAAGCTTCAGGCTTAAGCTTAACGTAACCCATTAAGACACACTGGGAACTTCAGTTCCCAAAAATGCGTTAAGATGCACCTCATAGTTATCAGTGTTATACAAAGTGAACCTACCTGGGATACGGGAGTCATTAACGCTCAGTTTCAGCAGTTGCAGATCTAAAATCTACTTATTGTAAATTATATCTCTGAATCAATTTGAAAAAAGTCTACTATAAGCACAGAGGGCACAATTCCCGTGAAACATAAACCTTTTTTGTGAGAGAGAACGCTGCCAAATTTTCAAATTTAAGAAGTTTATTGCAATAGAGAATTTTAAGGCCTTTTTTTTAATTGAAATATTTAATTCACCTGGAGTACAAAATAAAAAAGGCAATTACATTCTCTACACTTTATAACTGTATTGCAATAAGCTCACAATCAATGTATAAACTGTTACGATTTCGGCATTTTATAAAGTATCGGCTTATACTTTGCAAAGAAATTGTCAAAATTATTTGAACTGAGGATCATTCAACACTCCTATTTAAAGTTGTGGCGCTTATACATTTCCTTTATTTGTTCCTGTAAAGTATAATGCAATAATATATGGTAATTACCATTCATATTTTTCAATTGTTGCATTATTAATAAAATCATATTCCTGTCATAACAAACATTAAATTTTTCACCGCAGGATGTCAGTAAACGTTTCTGTTTTATTTGAGGTTCATTTTACAGCATTAAAATAAAAAGATTATATTTCAACTTAGTCGCCCCAAATAAGCACCTACTTTAAAACGTATCTGCGATCCTAGATTCTTCCAAGTACGTCACACGGCACGTGCCACGAACCACTACCATGCCCTTCTACAGTCGTCAAGAGGCCCGTGGTGGTGGAAATTGAACATCTGGTGAACGAGCAGTTTTCCCCTACTTGGGCAGGCCTGCTATAAAAGATCATATAGGTTATATAGCCAAAAATTAAATTTGAGTACACTCAATGTAAATCGATTTCCTTCACGTTTAGGTACTTAAAATTAAGAAAAAGAAAGCCAGGGGTGTAATCCACCGGACAGCAAATAAGGGTTAATGAAATAGAAATTCCATTTAAAATTATAGGTTCAAAAGCAGAACATGAGAAAAGCGTACTCACCCCATTATATCAATGTAGTCATGATAAATTATACATGAGGGATGACCATTTGGTACATTTTGTTTCCTTGGATGGTGTCCTTACGACTCCTGTCGGTAAAGAGTTGATCGATAATTGCATCATCAAATTATTGGACCTGAAAGATACATCGGCTATTTAAGGGTATGTGACTTCAGTTATGTATGAGAGGAATTTTGTTTTCAGTGTATATATAAAAGAAACTTGGGATGCTAAAACTTATGCTACAAATATTGAAAAGACAGTAGGTACTGGTAGCTGTGGAAACATCGAAAATAAAGTATTTTAGCATATTGCGCGAAGAAAAAGGTTTTGACAAATTACCATGGACGGCGATGGAGGGGATCTTCCGTACGCACTTTGGGAAAGGCTAATTTGAAATCAAGTTGTGCGCGGGTGAAGTGGATGTTGCCACCCTTGAAAATCGTGCCGAAGTTATCCGCGAATGCGTAACTCTGTTACGGGAGGGCATAAGGGAGAATATAAAATCTATCGTAGAATTAGAGAGACATTTTTCTGGAAAGGCATGAGGGACGAAGTTAGATGTTATGTAAAAACTTGCGAATCTTGTCAAAGAAAAAAATTAGTTAGGGTTGAAACCTGGCAACCCACATGCAAACTGACATCCCTTCAAGAAGTTTTGAAAGAATCCAAACTGATGTAGTGGGGCCATTACCCTTGACTGAATTGAGGAATAAATATATGCTAACTTGGCAAGATTGCTTTAGCAAATATTCTGGTGCTATCGCCCTGCACGTTGTGGATGCTGTGCGGGTCGCCGTTGTGCTCGCAGAAAATTGAATATGCCTTTTCGGCTATCCTAAGGGTACACAAACAGATCAAGGCTCCAATTTTATGAGCCAAGTTTTTGAAAGTTTCGCGGAATTATTTGAAATTCAAAAATATATATCTAGTGCACATCACCCTCAATCCCGTGCGCGCATCTACTTAGAGAACACCGCACGAAATTGTTTTCGGGCGGAAGGTTCGTTTTCCATCCACCTTTGCCGATGAGGAAGCCCCGATGAGCTTTGTGCAGTATGTTGAAAATTTTCTCAGTCGAATCGTGGAAACAGAGTCCCTTGTATCCCCGCGACCAGAAGCCGCAAGGATGAGGTGCAAAAAGTACTATGACCGAAAAATCAACACCCAAAGGTTTGAACCCGATTAATATGTTTATTTGCTCATCCCTGCACACAGTGAAAAATTGGAAGATCATTATGAAAGTCCATATAAAATTTTACGAGTTTTAAATTAAGTTACTTTAGAGTTTGCAAATTGGATCAAGGGAAACAAAATTGGCACACATGAATCGCGTGAAGCATGCATTTTTATAATACATTTAAAGAAATTTCTTTTTCTGCAAACTTTGAGTTAAATAGGTTACTAATAAATTCCCGAGAAAAACAACCTTACAAGACCATGCGAGTGCTGAGATAGGTCAGGAGACCATGTGCTATCCCTTGTGTACAAACACAGGACCCGCTCGAACTCGAGAAACTCAGAGCACGTGTGCGGAGAGGCGCGCGCAGCTCAGTATTGACAATTGTTGCGTTTTTTCTCCCCTTCTTCGCTCTCTCTCTCTGAGTCTTAGCCTTATTTAAACCCCTATATTATTTGAAATCAACTTTTTGATATCAATACTTAAAAATAATCATACAAAACAATCTTATGAAACATTGTTTATAAATTATTGAAAAGAGGGAATGAATGATAACGAGAAAATTCAAAATAAATTAAAATTTCGTTACTAACGAAAAAGCTGCGAAACTTATCAAGATGCGCAGCTTGTTTTAAAATTTTATAAATTAAAAATATTTACAATTATGCAATTTCTGAAACAAATTTTGCATTTATAAGAAGTATTAGGTAGAAGGAATTGCCAGAAAATTAATCATTTAATTGAAAAACTCATCCTTGTTTATTGAAATTAGACTATTTTATTTATTTAGAAATTTTTTGTTATTAGTTGAAAAATTTCAAAGGACTGAATTTTAGGAATTATTATTCCATAATCATTGTGTTGGAAAATTGTTTTATTTTCTCTTTCCAGCAAAATTAAAAAAATCTTTTCAATGTTGATAGTTTATATGAATATTAAACATTGAATGAGCAATTTTATTATCTTATACGGGAGTGAGGAAATACCCTAAGATTTACAAATTTTGCAGATGTTGAAAAATTTCACCAACAGCTACTCGACAAAGAAATGTACGAAACTTTCACAGAAATGTAGAAAAAAAGTCCTTGCCAAAGAAGCAAACTTTTGCTTTCCTCAGATCAGCAGGGGTTAATTCAGGTACAAAGGGTTTTATTTTCGCATGCCAGAACGGTGTCATTTCCACCTTAGCATACCGTACCCGCATTTTATGTCAAGAAGTTCCCAGTGATAGGTGCAGAGCGTGTCATGCACACGCTGAGTACCTAGAACACATACTATCGGGGTGTCCGACCCGCACAGGAACGACGTATACCTATAGACATAATGCGACCCTAAGAGTGCTTTATTACCATCTTTGTCACACTTACGGTATTGGTTGCGACCCTGCCCTGCCGAACGCTCCAAGGGAGATAGAGTCAATTGCAGTCTCCGTTGGACACTCGAGGCCTGACATCGTTGTCCAAGACTTCGAGAAACGAACTATATTCGTGACCGAATTTTCGGCTCCGTCCGAATACATCACTGCCAAGGAGATAGAAAAGGAGGAGAGGTATGAAGACCTTAAAAGGGAGCTGCAACGACTGAACACAAAATATTCGGCACAAGTAATTGTCCTTGTGATAGGTGCTATCGGAGGTGCGAAACTATCACTGGTTCGTAACCTTAAAGCCATACCCCCGTGCCAAAAATATGCCAAGGCACTTGCGAAATAGATGCAGAAAGCTGTCTTCCTTGGGACTTTTCAAGAAATAATTTCCACTCAAGGACTTTTAACCCCCCCCCCCCCCAAACACCCTTTCATTGTACCCGGAAAATGCCCCAAAAATTAAATAGTACTTTTCCATCAGATTTATGCTAAAGTCAGTATTTTCCAGAATTTTTTCAACATTAATTATTTTTAATCGATAATTGACGAGGTTCCAAGTATTTTTAGAATAATTTTGAATGGCTTGAACAGCTGTTTCCTCCTGTGACTTGTGAAAATTTATTATCTTTCGGGATAAATGATATGAAGTTGATGAATGTATTTGATCGAGCAATTATATTTCGAGCCTCGTTCTCGAGATTATTCTTATTTTACCATGTACAGACGTGGATATTTAAATAAAAAAGTGCACTTGTAATCAAATTCAAAAATGAGCTTGTACTAGAGACAAGACACTTTATTTTACTAGTGCCATATAAATATAAATCTACATTTTTCTTATTCTATGTATATTAGAATCAATTAAAGGAGGGTTAGGTGCAAAAGACCCTCTCGAAACTGAGGTTCAAATTAACCAAGCTTATAAGGACATCCTTGGAGATGATCCTTCGGTACCGAAATGCCTGGACTTAACCCTCCATCAAGTGATATTACCCAGGCTACAATTTTGGGTAAAAAAAGGCCTAACTAAGAAAGACTCCGAGGAATTACTAACTAAATATAAAAGATGCGATCTCTTGAAGGCCCCGAAAATGAATGCCGTAATTGAAGCAAAAATGTCAGTATCAGCTAAAAAAATAGATGGGTACAAAAAACACGTGCAAAATGCCATTGGATCTGCATTGTTGGCGGTAGGGTCCGTTATTTCAACTTTTATCGTTGAAGATGAGAGTATTGATCCCACACCGATTTTTGAGAACCTCTTCGACACTTTGAAGATATTATCTGATTATCTGATTATTGTACACAACGTGTACAAACTCAATATGCCTACCTTTTTTAAATATACTTTACTTCTAATAATGTGCGGGTAATATCAACCGTATGAAAGTCATTTCTCGCTGCGAACACCGCACAAAGCAAACGGTAGTAGGGCCCCTCTCCATCAAGCAGGGTGGGGACTTTCAACCAATAGCGGCATAGCACGCTCAACGTGCACTGAGAGCTAGTTCACTGGTAGACGGGTTCCAGATCGTTCGTCACTTAGGTCTCGACGCTCGTTCCGACGACGTCACTTTCCGGTTTGCGCTCCAGAGGAGAGTGCTCTTAATAAGACTCAGAAGGTAGTGCTGAGTTGACATGTCTACATAAATCATATTTCAACCTACTTCTCTTCTCAACCAAAGGAATATGTGATAGTTTTGGTGAATTAGTGATTTTTTGTTTCTTTATAAGCATGGATGCATTTATTTCATTATTTTAATTTAATAATTGAGAATAATAGTAGCTAGGTTTATAACAATCGAATCAAAAGCTTTCTTTGAGATTGGTTCGCCCGTCTACTGGCTCGCCCAAGATTCCTTTGTTATAGATTTCAAAGCTATCTGAATTCATACATATCTTTCTTTCTGTAATGCTGGTTTGCTCGCATTATGGCTCGTAAGAGTGTATGGATGAAGATAACACTTGCCTTCCCTTTTTTTTAATGCACATTTGTAGCTAGGTGTATAGTAATTAAATCTAAAGCTTTCCTTGAGATTAGTTCGCTCGTCTCCTGGCTCGCCCAAGATTCCTTTGATATACATAGCGAAGCTATTGGAATCCATATATTCTTTCTTTCTGCAATATTAGTTCGCTCGTATTGTGGCTCTTAAGAGTTTGTGGATGAAAATACCACATACGTGAATAATAAAATTTTAACCTTTTTATCAAAATAAAGCCAAGGAGCTCAACAGAATATACTACATTTTGAAAATATCTCTTACACTTTAATGGAATCACGTTTGAAGCATCGATTTTTTTGCCTCTGGCAATGATTGTCAGACTGAGTCTTGCCAAAAAAATCAAAAGATTTTATTTTTTTTAAGAACAGATGTTTCCGAGATTAGTATTTCTTTTCTTTTCTGATTAGAACAAAACTGGATACAATCACTAATCAATATTTCAGAGGAAAAAAAGATTTAAAACGAAATTTATTTAATTGTCAACAACGTCGTGAAGAATCCGTAAGTCTTAATTTATAGGCAGTTATGTTCGTCCTATTTAAAATTTTAAAACGTGTTTGAATCGGAGAAGCTTGATGGTTTCGCCTTCGGGAAACCCAAACAAAATTTTATGCATTTCACCAATTTATAGCCTCAAAACAAAATATCTTAACAATATTTTGGGAAAATACTTAACATTCTCATAAAAGGAAATAAGTATATCACTATAATAATAAAAATAACGCGAAACGTAACAATCTTGTGGACAAATCGAAACAGGCCAAGGCGATTGAAAGACTCACCGCGGATACTCAACAACCGTCTACAAGTGGAATAATGAATGCAAAAAACTGGGATCGTCGCCCGGGATTCAGGCCTGGGCCTACCCTGATAGGGTCAGCTTCCCAGTTCAGGCAACATATTCAATTCCGAGGAAAATGAAAGCCTCCTTTCTCGCAGAAACAGCCGTTTCAAAAGAACGAAACACCACAGAGCAAGTTTCCCAACGCGAAGAAGAAACAGTAACAAATTTAACTAAACTTGCGGGCCGTTTAAAATATTTTATTAAAGAATGGCAAAAAATCACGGAAAGTCCCTTTATTTTACAGTTTATTAGTTGGTATAAGCTTATATTTAACAGACCTGTCATTCAGTATAGGATACCGGTTAAAAATATCCCTTTGCATAAATTAGACAGATACAGAGATGCCATAAGCATAATCTTGGAGAAAGGAGCAACTGAACCTTGCCTGCCGCTCCAAGATCAGTTTCTGTCACCTTACTTGGTCGCATTAAAATCAGATGGATTTTACAGATTTATAGTAAACCTCAAAGGTCTAAATGAGTTTATGGATCCTCCTCATTTTAAAATTAAGGATCTAAAAACAGCGAGAAATTTAATTTTTCAGCACTATTTTATGGTTTCTCTGGACCTGTCTGATGCGTTTTATCTCGTTCCGATTGCTAAGTCATGCAGAAAATTCTTGAGGTTGGAATTCCTAGGTACTGTGTACCAATTTAAGTGTTTGCCATTCGGCCTTTATACGAGCCCCTTTATTTTTACATGGGTCATGAAACCGGTCATGGCTCTGCTCAGATCTCAGCACTTATCTTCGGTAATCTACCTTGATGACATTCTTTGTGGTGAAGACTCCTTCGATAAATGTCATCAAAACGTGGAAAAAACAATAGCTCTTCTAAAATCCTTAGGGTTTCTCCTAAATATGCGTAAAAGTAATGTTCACCCGTCAAAAAAGTGTAAATTTTTAGGATTTATAATAAACTCGGAAAATTTTTCTGTGCAAATCCCAGAAAAAAAAAGATTATCATTAGGAAAGCTTATAACGCAATTTATAGTAAACCCTACACATACGCTTCGGGACTTTCCTCAATTATTGGGAAAATTAGTGGCAGCTTGTCCCGGTGTTGACTACGGTTGGCTTTACCTGAAGCAAATGGAAAGATTCAGAGATGCTTCACTTGCTAAGAATGCGTTTAATTATGATATTGAAATTACAGTTCCTCTTGAATTAATACCGGATTTGCTCTGGTGGCAAAACAGCATCAAAAACTCTAAAAGTTCTTTCGAAGATAGACAGTATGAAAAAATAATCTTTACAGATGTTTCAAATTCCGGCTGGGGCGCTACCGATAATTTAAATAACATCCATGGTTTCTGGGATTCCCATCAAGAGAAGTGGCACATAAATTACAAGGAACTGTTCGTTGTTAAGATTGCACTATAGAGGCTCGCTTATGATGTTCAGAATTGTCAAATCCTGCTTCGTATTGACAACATAAAAGCGATAGCATATATAAATAAAATGGGAGGAACCCGATTTCCTAAACTTCATGCTCTTGCTAAAGAAATTTGGCAATAGGCGGAACACAGAGATAATTTCTTTCTTATTCGCCTCTTATATCCCATCAAAGAAAATATCCAAGCCGACGCGTTGTCGCGAATAAGCAATGACGACACGGATAGGGAATTGGCTAATTTCGCATTTAAAAAAATTGCTCCCCCATTTGGTAAAGTGGATATCGATCTTTTTGCCACTTACGAAAATACCAAGTGTAAACATTACTGCTAGCGATTTTTAGACCCAGGAGCTGTACATATTGTCGCTTTCACGCTTAACTTATCAGGGTCAAAATTTTACGCATTCCCTCGATTCGCAGTGGTACTTAAAGTCTTAAAGAAAATTAAAACGGAAAATTCCACCGGTATAG
Organism: Andricus curvator; assembly: GCA_932195095.1. Taxonomy (NCBI): domain Eukaryota; kingdom Metazoa; phylum Arthropoda; class Insecta; order Hymenoptera; family Cynipidae; genus Andricus; species Andricus curvator. The sequence continues at coordinate 165,081 of CAKNYM010050781.1, read as the reverse complement.
TAGTAGTCCCAAATTTTATGAACTTTTAGAAAGTAACCCTCTCATTCTTAAGGCTAATCGTTCCTTATTGTTATTTCCCTGCAGGAGGAAGATACATCCCAGAGCAGGAGAAGTACTTCTTGTTTAACATATTTTGTAATTATTTGAACATTTTTTATTTTATTTTATTTTTTTTTTCTCCTTAAAATCGTAAACAGTTATTATTTTCTGGAATTGGTGACAGAATAAACGAATGTTTAAAGTAATATATTTTTCCAGGATATTTTGTTATTATTTAAACAATTTTCATTTGTTTAAACAATTTTTCGCCTGTAAAGCGTAAAAAGTTTTTTTTTCCGAATCTAATGACACAATTAACAGATATTGAGAGTAAAATTTTTCTCAAGTATATTTAGCAATTTTTTTAAAAATTGACATTTGTCTAAACAAATTTTATTTGTCTAAGTCATTTTTTCCCTGTAAATCGTAGATAGTTATTTTTTTCGGCAATTCATTACACATCGAATGTTAAAAGTAATATTTTTTGATGAAGATATTTAGAAATCATTTAAACAATTAATAATCATTCGCTTGCGCCTTTCAACAGGAGAGGTGTATACAAGTCTAGTTTTTTTAATCTCTTACACAATGTCGCTTATTATTCAGTATTTTTTCATCTTAGAACATGCATCATATATTGTTTGAAGAATTACATTCAATTGCTTCAAGTAAAGTGTAGTATAAAACAGAGAAGCAATTCAAAAAAAGGGCTACGCTTTTCTTAGAGCAATTGAATTAAATTCTTTCAATAATATAGGGTATACGTTCTGAGATAAGAAAATACTGGATAATGACCGACATTCATCAACTGTGTCATAAATTCCAAAAAATAATAACTTTTTACGATTTTAAGGAGAAAAATTGTTTAAATAATTACCAAATATATTGAACACGAAGTACTACTTTTGGCATTCATCAACTTTATATCATTTACCCCGAAAGATAATAACTTTTCACGATTTACAGGAGGAAAAATTGTTCAAACAAATAATTATTGTTGAAACAAATCAAAATTATTTAAAGAATACTTGGAAACTCACTTAATTATGAAAAAACTGGTAAAATTATGGAATTTCGACCACCCTCATATATATGTTTATATTATTAATTATTTTCCTACTCTGCTTCGAACAATTCGAATCTTAAATTAATTTCGTCTTTGTCCATCGATGCGTTGTCGGTAGGTGCCGCTACAAGCAATTCCTCCGATGTACCTTCTGAGACGCTAGAAGTTTCTGCGTCAGCAGTGGTTGTATTCCTATCAACATAATGTTCCTGATCTGCAGGAATTTCTCCTTCATCTTCTGTTACGCTAGAAGGTCCTGCCTCAGTAGGTCTTGCCTCTTCCTCATCAGTGAGCTCTTAAAAAAATCAAAATTTAAATTAAAAAAATTTTAAAAGAAAAAATTGACCTCACACAAAAAAAAGAATGTAATGAAAAAAATACGTTAAAGAACAACTAAATTAGTTATTATCTATGTATAACTTGATATATAAACCTTTAAATACAAGTATCACTTCAGCATCCAAAGCCGGCCTGGTCTGCTGGTTGCGCGTCCTGTTTGACTTCGCTCCCTTGACGCTGTGTTTTATCATCTCTTCCTCTCCGAAACAAAAAAAAAAACATAATTTCGTAATCATTATGGTATACTTCCCTTGGCTCATGGCGCAGATATAATTCCTTCTTTCCAAATATTTGTCGTATTCTATATGTACCTGGAAAATAAAAAAAATTTCTTATGTACTGGAACATAATATGCAAATTTATATTTTTTTAATTTTACTTAATATTTTACTAACAAGAATTACTCATACTTACAATATTGTCGCTTACAAGTGCGCCAACATCTCGTGCATTCATAACATCACCTTGCCTCAGCTCCTTTGGCTCCACATTCTCGTCATTCCGAGACGGTGAAGGGTCGGCCACCATCTGAATTTTAGATCTAATTCTTTCAGATTTAGTAATGATCTCCACATTTTGGTTATTCTGAGGTGGTTCAGGGTCGGCCATAATGTGAATTTTTGGGCTAATTACCTCAGATTTAGTAATTATCTGTAACATAAAATTTTAATTATTGAAAAAGATCCTTCCTTTCTTATCTTCGCAGGGTTACATCATCAGAAAATTGTTCCTTACGGGTTTCTGGTTAGGAAAAGTTGAAAATTTTCTGGCATTCGAAGTGCTCGCTTCGCCTGCTTCACCTTTAAATCCATTGGCATTAATTTTTTCCTTTTTGGTAACCTGCACGATAAAAAAAGGAATGAACAACTTTTTAAAATAAAAATGGTTGGCGAAGTGGGGCATGATATGAGGCTTAATGGGACACATCTGCCTTACTTACCGGTTTAGAGTACTTCTCTTCTATGTTCTCTATTTGTCTTTTTAACAGGTTTTTTAAAGCATTCGTCGATGCTTCCTCTTGCTTCAAATCCTGCCTCGAATCAGCATCGCTCTCTGATGTCTCGTCAAAAGAGCTTATTTCTGAAGCACTCTTGATATATATTGAAGGTGGAACCTCTGGTGTTCCTGAAAAAAATAATGAATTAATATTGATCATCAAACCTTACCATTGAAAAAATTTATGTTGTCAAGTTGAGATCAATTACCATGAATTGAAATTATCAGTGTCTGACAGACTTCTTTAAGCATCCCGCAATAAATATTATAAGTTTGTCGCGCATCGTGTGGGATTGTCAGATTTCTGACATAACTGGCGCACAATATGTCTTTCTTCTTATGTCTCCTGCAATCCTTGAAGAAATGAGCGACAAGGTACTTTGCTGAAAATTATTAAAAAATAAATATGTTTCATAAAGAATTCAAAATTAGGAATGTATATACGCTTTTTCATTTTTTGAAATTCCAATAGCAACACATGCTACCGAGCACTTGAAAATCACATATATTTAACATGGGAAAATATTGGATTTGCGAAAAAACACGTATTTCCCATCAGAAAAAAAATACGTTTTTGTAAATTTCATTCAGAATCCTCAATATTAGCTGAATCGAGTTGAAACATTAAATTTCTTTTCACAATTAGCCATAGAATACGAATAAAATATCACTTTTAAAATATCACCCCCATAAGTCTGTTTTATAGGGTCCCAAAAAACCCCATTAGTGAAAAAATGGGTTTTGCGAGAGTTTTTCGCTAATTATAATTTTTTTGCGGTTTTTTAAAAATGAAAATTGTTTCTGATACATAAAATACCTTTTGCAATTCGGTCACCGTTTCCAGCTCATGGTGTCGCCCTGAAAGACACTTCTCTGAAAGGTGACGCTGTTAGTTGTCAAACGATGTTTTCCAGATGAGATAGTAAATCTGGTTTTCCAAAGCGGCATCAACCTCTCTATGCACCTCACGATGTGTGGATGAACTTTTAAGCTTTCCAACAGACAAATAATAAGTCTATGGGAGTTTGAATCGAAAGCTCTCCGGTAATCAATCCAGGCCATCGATAGGTGGCGCCGATAGGATACTGCGTCTTTGTCTTTTATTGTGATAACATTTTTTTAATATATGTATGCTTTTATACATAAAATAAAATAATTAGTAAAAAAGTTCTGATACACTTTTGCGTCAAACGAATACTGTGTCTTCTATAGAGGTTTTTGTAGCGCAAATAGGGCTGCAAGAACCTCTATAGAAGAATCGGTTTTTATTTGACACAAAAGTTTATAGGAACTTTTTTACTAAATATTTTAAGTATAAAAGCGTACATGAAATAAAATTTTTTTATCACCAAAAAAAAAACATTTCGAAAAATCAAAATCTGAGTCTTTAAAAAAGGGCTCGAACGATTTTTTTCATTTGTCACTTAAAGTATTCAGGTAATGTCAAAGTATTAAATCCTGCAAAAAATTTGCGTTGAGTAAGAAGTTTAGGTTGAAGTTTGTTGAGACTCACCGTGGTGTATATAGTGTATATAGTTATTATATAAATTAAGAATTGAGTACGTAACAGTTATTAGTTCATAAACATTTTTTCTTTTTTAAATCTCGTCGGATCCTATTAAGATCCTAATAGTTTCCGACTTCGGAAACAATCTCAATACTCGACGTTTCCTACGTCGTCTCCGACGTAGGAAAGTATTAGGATCCGCCGTCGGGTTTTTCAGTACGGTAGATCTATATGCTGATATCAATGAGAAAACGTTAGGCATACGATTGGTAGGCTTTGTTTTTATAAACAAGTGGATTGTTTAGACATTCCACAACTATGGGTCACCCGTCCGGCATTATTTCTTTGATATTTTTTTATTTTAAATTCCTTGGAGCTTCTTCTTTGATATCCGCCGACAGGAAGTTGGCGTCATATTTTTTCAAAGCATTGGATGTAAAACGTAAGTAAGTCTAACGTTGGCAGGCCTTCAGGTTCATCAACAAGTTGATTGTTTATAAATTATATAAATGTGCGTCACTCATCTAACGTAATCACTTTCATATTTTTAAATATAAAAATTCTTTTGATTTTTGCCGGCATCATGTATCAGGGGTCTCATATTTCATATAATGTTAAACAATTTCTGGTAAGCAAAATTCCATTCTGATGACGCCTGTAGATTCTTACATAATAATAATGATAATAATACCAAAAATTTCGCTGGAAATACAAGCGTCTGCACGTACTTGTAACATGATATGGAGATAAGAGTGCTCTGAGAATGATGTCAACGAATTTTTCAGGTTCTTTTCATTCTTGTGCATTTGTCATTGGAATTTATATGCTAGACTGAACAAAAGCAAGCATACGAAAACTGCACTAACCTGTATCTAGCAAATTTTTTAAAGTGTGACTTTGTATGTGTGAATTCGCTAAAATAAGATATAATGAAATAATGTTGCGTAATAGTTTCTAGAACTTTCAGCGGTGTATGACATAACTTATATTAAATGCGTATCCACATGAGTGTCATATTTCATACAAAATAATCTAAACATTTCAAGTGAACAGCATTCCATTCTGATGATGCCATCCTAGTTTCATGAATGCTAATCTACAGGGTTACCATATTTCGGCAATATTAAGACTATATTGATGCTATATATAAGACTCAAAACCTGCACAAACCTGCATAAAACTGTATATATCAGACATTTTTTTTAATGTGAGTTGCTATGTGTCAATTCACTAAAATAAGATATAATGAACCAATGTTGCATAATAGTTTATAGAACTTTCAGCGGTGTACGAAATAACTTATACTAAATGCTTATTGCAATGGTGTCATATTAAATTAGAAAAAAATGGCTTCTAATTCCGTCTGATTGACTCATGACTCCTTTGATGCACGCCGACATCATATGCCAGGGGTGTCATATTTCATATAGTAATAAAGAATTCTTGATAAACAAAATTCCATTCAGATGACGTCATCATAATTACAATACAAAATTTCCGTGAAATCAATGCTCAATATAAAATGATATTAGAACACAAAAAAAAAATACAATCTGTTTATCGATACCAGCTGATTACTTCACTCATTGACAAAACATAAATAAAATAAAGGATGGTATTTTTACTTAAAACAGCTTCACAACTTGTGACATGCATATTCCTTTTTCTTAAATTTATTAAAATTTTGTTTCTATACATTGAGAGACGATTAATGTCAAACTTCAGACAATCCCTATACATAAATTTTTAAAGCCTATCTTAGTAGTGCAGGAATTAAGATTTGCTCACGCAAAGAAACAATTCTTATAAAACGTCAATTTCGAACATCTTCAGAATTAAAATTTTCTAAATTCGTTCTCAATGAGATTTTTTCTTTTGGTTCCATGATATCTTCACATTGAATCGGTTTTCATAATCTAAACAAAAACATTTTGTAAGACAGTCAAATCTTCATTTTTCCGTGAACTGAATAATAATTTTTAAAATAAATAATTTAATTTTTAAATACATACAAGTTTTTGATAATTTTGAATTACTTATGTAACTATTATGAGAATCATCGAATGCCAACCATTTTACATATGATTTATTTATTTTTTTGTGTCTGTTTGTACTTTCCAACATATACGTATATGTTTTTCTCTCATTTTAAATTTGTTGGTTCATTTTAATTACTATTTAGTTTACATTTTTTCGATATTCACAATAAAGTTTTGTTTTCATGTCAGCAGTAACTTCATTTGGTTTCATATTTCAATTTATTTATTATTCCAATTTATTTATTTAGTAAAAATTTGTTCCGAAAAAATCTAATATTAACAGTTTATTGCAAAGAGGCTTGCATACTCTATTCACCTATCATAATTATTATAAGAATTATTGAACCTAACCATTTTACAAATTACCTATTTTTACGTCTCTTTAATCAGGGTGCCGCAGGTTATGGAAAACCTGGAAATCAAGGAAGGGACAGAGAATTTATAAAAGAACCACTTTAAATAACTATGAAGACTAATAAAATTATAATGGTTATCTTTCATTTATTAGAAATTCTATGTATAAAATGTTGCAGGATCATAATTCAAGTGTTAAAATATTATTGCTCAGGACGAAATTTGGAAAAAATGGCAAATTTGCAGCCTCCCTCTCTTTAGTACTTTTTCAATGACTTTCGCAAGTTGTCGCTCATGACAATTACCTTACTGTTAGAAAAATCTGACTGAATTTAAGTGCGAATGTATTGGAAGTTTTTTCTGCTCACGTACATTAAATTTCATATACAGTGTGCATTCAAAATAAAAGACAATACCCGTGCGGAAATCACAAAGTTACTTCCAGTTATATATAATCAAGAGATGAGATGCACTGTAAAAAATAATCGTAATTTTCCCACACGAAAATATGGCATTTCTTCCATATATTTTAATTTCCCACACAACCATAGGAATTATCCTTTCCTCCCTAGGAAATTTCCTATATTCGTCGAAAATCCCCGACACCTGGTATAGGAATACTCCAGTCATGTATGGAACTTTGATGCGCGGCTGCATAGTACGCAGGCGAGTGAAGCGCGCATGTGCTGTAACCATGGTGAATGGAGATGAAGGAGCAGACTATAATACAATCATGGCGTCGAGCGTATGATTGCGTATGATTTATAATAGTTCGAACTTCGAGTGTTTGTGAGTGGTTTGTGTGTGCAATCAGTTTGAGCGGAAATAGACATTTTTACCGAAAGAAGAAGGAAGCAAATTGGAATACTTGGAAATACTTGGAATTCTGAAAATACGTGGTAAGTTAATTTTCTATATATAACTGTGTAGCACGTATTAGTTGTAGCAAGCGTTGCTGCAACGTAAATGTAATACTTGTGTAACCTTTGCGTCCATTCGCGTCCCGTAGGTAGAGAAGACTTTTTAAAGCATAATTTAAAATTTTTGGCCTTCTCTGTCTGTTTTCTTCTTATAGAGAAACCTTTGAAAGTGATAAACGTATACATTTCTGTCAGTTTTCCACACGTCGATGCAATGCATTCACGTAATTCTAGCATCTTTTCCGCTTGCCAAGCGACATTTTCGTTTTCGCATAAGGAAAATGTGCTGGATTACGAGGTGCCTAAACGTCCGTCTAGAATCTAGATTGACGCTAAATTTCGCATATCCCTCCGGCTAGATGAATAAAATACCTCCTAAAATTTTCTCTGGCTATAAGATTTCCTGGAACTACTGGCTGACCCCAGTATCCTCCTTGATTTGAAACTGCATCTGTTTTAATAGATATTTCATATTTCTTGGATAAAAATCCAACTGTTTGGCTGAAAACTCTTCAATTTAGTTAAAAAGGCATCATTTTTGGTTGAAAATTCAACTCTTTTGCTAGATATTCAATTACTTTGTAGAACATTCACTATTTGTTTTAAATTCAAGGAGACCAAGTTGAATTTTCATACATAAAAAATATCAGCTGACTTTCCAAGAACAACATCTGAACTTGAAACAAACACTGAATTTTCTACGAAGTAATTGACTTTCTAGCAAAACAGTTGAATTTTCAACCAAAAAGGATGCCTTTTGAACAAAATTGGAGAATTTTCAGCCAAACAGTTGCATTTTTATCCAAGAAACATGAAATGTCTATTAAAAAAGATGCATTTGTAAATCAAGGAGATCAATTTTCAAAAAAATAGTTCAATTTTCATCCCTAAATATATCAGCTGACTCTCCAAGAACAAAATGTGAATTTGAAGCAAAAACTGAATTTTCTACAAAGTAATTGAATTTCTAGCAGAACAGTTGAATGTTCAACCAAAAAGGACGCCTTTTTTTTAACAAAATTCGAGAATTTTCAGTTTAACAGTTGCATTTTTATCCAAGAAACAAGAAATGTCTACTAAAAAAGATGCATTCTCAAATCAAGGAGACACATTTTCAAAAAAATAGTTGAATTTTCATTCATTCATTTTCATTCATTCTCTTCTTAAAAAATCGTCTTTTTTGGTTAAATTCAACTGTTTTTGATGAAATTTTGAAATTTTTTTTTTCGCTTTTGGGTAATATATCAATTACTACAATTCTTGTTCAGAATTTATCTTTTTTGGCATGAGAATTTCATTACTGTGTTTAAAGTTAAAATCATTTCTTGAAAATGAATTTTTTGTTGTCGAAGATTCAAAATTGTTATTAGAAATTCATTTCTTGGGTCAAAAAGTGAGCTATTTGGAGGAAATTCGGTTCTTTTGGTTTAAGATTATTAATTAAACTGAGAATGTAACATTAGCTTTTTTAACTGACAATAAAAATATTCGATTTTTGGTTGAAAACTGATCCTTTTTAGTTGAAAATTCATCTTTTTTCGTAAAAAATAAATCTACCTCGTTGAAAATTAATGTTTTGGGTTGAAAATTCAATTGTTTCACTGAAATATTCATCACTTGAGTTAAAAATTCATCTGTCTTGTATAAAATGGAACTATTCCAATTCAAAATTCATCATTTCCCTTTAAAATTCATCTCTTCTTTTGAAAATGTAACTATTTGTTTGAAAATTAATTTTTTGTATTGAAAGTTATTTTTTTCAACTGAAAATGTTTCTATTCGAATGGAATATTTCATAATTTCAGTTGAAAATTGATCACTTTGGTTGCAAATGTGTTTTTTGGTTATCGAAAATTAATTTTATTCACCTGAAAATTTAACTTACATTTTTGGACAATTTAATTACTTAGTTGAAAGTTGAACTCGTTTGTTAGAAATTATTACATTTTAGTTAAAGAATTGTCATATTAATTGAAAATTCATCTCTTTGCTTGAAAAATGAGTTACTTTGTTGAAAATTCTGTTCTTCTGTGACTGAAAATTACTTTTTTTTTAAACTGAAAATGTAACTATTCCAGTTGGATATTCCATCATTTTCGTTAAAAATTCATCTCTTCCGTTGAATATTAATTTTTCAACTAAAAATTGGACTATTCAATTTCTTGTTAAAAATTTATCTTTTTCATTCGAAAATTCGTCTTTTTTTTGGTATAAATTAATCTTCTTGGTTGAAAATTCATATTTTTGCTTGAAAATTGAATTATTCTAGTTAAAGATTATGATTTCATTTAAAAATGAATCTTGTTAGTTTAAAATTAAACTATTCCATTCCAAGATTCAACATTTCAATTGAAAATTCATCATTTCAGTTAAAACAATCATTTCTTTGGTAGAATATTATTTTGTTGAAACTGAAAATTTAACTATTTACTATTTTGGTTAACAATTTGTCTTTTTTAATTGAAAATTCGTATTTTTTGGTAGAAATTAATCTTCTTGGTTCAAAATAAGATTTTTGGTTAAAACTTAACTATTCCTACTTGGTTGAAAGTTCAACTCTTTTTTTTAAATTCATTCATCTCTTTGAGTTCAAAATTCAACTTTTTGGTGGAAAATTGATCTTTTTTAGTTGGAGATTTAACTATATTGGTACTATGAAAAATTATATCTGGGAAAAATTTGAAATACCTGCAAAGAACCTGAAATTATCAGGGATTTTTTTTCAAGATTTGAGTAGACTCCCTGTAATGTTAATAAAGGATCTTCAACATCAACCAGGTCCTTTTATTTGTCGGAAGTAGGTCAGAAAACATCTCATTTATTATTTTATATTGTATAATTTGCAAAGTAATCATTTTTGTGGTTTAATTTTTGCAGGGTATTCCAAAAAATCAGCCCTGAGGGGGGCCACAAGAGAGGGAGGAATAAAAGGAACCTCCATACCGCAAATCCTCAAGTGAAAAAATTGATAGACCGCATAGGAGTGGAAGCTGAGTTTATTTCTGAAAATTGAATTTTTGTAAATTGATATATTTTTATAGAAGCTCTATATCCTGTTTTATATAATATTCTACTTCGAATTATGTTTCACCTATATATCATAATTCTGTGTCATATGATAATTCTATATCCTGTTTTATATAATATTCTACTTCGAATTATATTTCACCTATATATCATAATTCTGTGTTTCATTTGCCCGTTGTAAAAATTCAATGTACACGGAAAGAAATGGTTTAGCTGTTCCAGCAAGAAGTTTAGCGGGATTTCGTCTTCCAAGAAAATGTAGCTACATTACCTAAATTTCTAGCTGTGTTACCTAAATATCTGGCTGTTTTAGCTAATTTTTCCATCTAGATAAATTACCTAGATAATTTCTAGATGGCAGAATTTTCCCATACTGAAGTATGGGAAAATTTCCGTCCTTGTATAGAAAAACTCCTATTCATGTGCGGAAATTTCCCCATATAGAGGTATGGGAAAATTTCCATCCTTGTTGATGATGCGTCTTCAGATGAGATAAAATGCATTCGCTTGAAATAAAAAATTGCTCACTTGTAGGATTTTTATTTTTGTGTTCAGGTTCTTACATTACAGAAATGTCTAACAACAGTATTTTCAGCACAAGACTTTTATTGTATAATATTCTTACAATGAACGTCAGACTTATGAATATTACAGTTATGAAATATAAAATACATGATAATATAAGGCTCATTAACAAATCATTGAAATAACAATGACTTTCTTATTTTGCAACTGTTCGATAGGTTGAAGTACCTACAGATGAATTGAATATGATTATGAATGTGAATATCAATATTATTATAAATATGAATATAATGTGAGTATTATTATCAGTAGGTCGTTAAAAAAGAACTGATTAACAAGGTCTGTCACAAAAACGAATTTGTTCTATTTTAAAAGGCTTTTATCATCTCAAAATGTGTAATCATCGGAAATATCGTGTATTCAACAGAAATTTTATGTACAATGTGAAACTGAGACACTTGACTGTGAATATTTGAAAATGAAGAATTAGATAGAAAAGAATTATAAATAAAAAATGTTTTTAAATTAAGAAATAAAGAAGTACAAGAAATGTCCCCCTACATTTAAGATTATAACACTCTTTTTATATTACATTTTCAATGTTTTTGCAGAAAATGGAGAATGCTAATGAGAACAGCAACGACCGCGACGCAACATACTTCTCCGGAGCGGATAAGGATCATACAATTTTCTAAAATGACACAGAGAAGAAGGTGGTGCCAATGCCAGACACTGAATACAATTAGTGTGCTGATTGGCAAGCAGTTGAAGAGACCATACAGCAAATGGTGACGGAACGCGTCCCTGATATATTTATTTGTCTATTTGTCTACACATTAACTACTTTCCTCGAAAATAGTAGCTTTATTTCTAATAACAATTGTGTGGCAGGTACGTTGTGATACGACACCTTCTGGACGTGAATCTGAGGACTATGTGCGAGGCGCTAGATAATAGAATTGCCGAACGCATGAGAGAAAATGATGAGCCAACGCTGCAGGAACAAGAGGACTAAAAAATGTGAATTTTTCCTAACGCTTCGTTGGCAGACCATTCACTCTGTAATAACTGAAAGAAAGTCTGTCTTCGTTGCAACTGTTCTAGATACATTTACGCTACTTTTTTCGCCATTACGTTTAAATAAATGTAATTACATTTGAAGAATATGTACATGTACTTATTGGTGCATGCTTATTGCTTATTGACGTAAGTTTTCGTTTACTTTCCCTCACTTGGATGCGATGCGCAGAGGCATCAGAATAAAAAAAATTTGTTGACTTGTGAACTTAATTGTCATAAACAAGCTGTATTACCAAAGAATCGATGGGTACGTAGGATAGTACGTGGTCATTAGAGTGATCCAAATTTGTTTTGTCCAATTTTCATGCATATCGCCCGAAAATTTGTTTGAATCCACAAAAAATAATTCCATTTTTTAATATTGGATGAATGGAGTTGAAACTCAACATTTATCGTCATAATTAGCCATAGAATATGAATAAAATATGACTTGTTGAATACCACACCCACAAGTCTGCTTTATAGGGTCCAAAAAAATCCCATAAGTGAAAAAATGTGTTTTGCGAGTTTTTGGCGCTGATTATGACTTTTTTTTGCGGTTTTTTGCATATTGTTTTCAATACATACAATACTACTTTATACTGATAATTAAATGTTTGCATACATTGTGTAAACAATTTATTATTGTTTTTAGCAATTTTCTCTTAGAATAGAGATAGAAAGTCACGGTTTTTCAAAAATCTTCCACTTTTTCTTCAATTCTCAATTCTGGTGATTATTGCCAGTGATAGTGATTATAGCCAGTCAAGACGTGGTTACATGTTACTCGGATGCACGTGTAAATATCTGTATCGCTCCAGTGCATCGTTATTGCATGTATGGAAGCCCAGCTCCAATCCACGATGACTATGTTGAAGTGAGGGCAACGCCCCTCATCCCTTGAAGATACAAAGTATCGAAACCGCGACAAACATATGCCTATCTCGAGTACATTATGCTCGGATGTTATAAATTCTAGAACCGGCATAAGAATTCCTGCAATCATAAAAACGAATGCATAGTATAATATGCGCTTATATTGGCCACCGGCAGGAGTTCTACAAAAATTTTCAGTGGCGTTGCCTCTTAGAATTTTTCCGGGGCCGATGGCTAGGTGTGCATCCTCTGAAAACATAGTCATATTCAGGTTGACTGCAGTTGCAAGTCGTATTTGGAGTTAATTTCCAATCTTGCTTTTTGATTCAAGTTTAGTGTTCTTAAACCTTCCATGTTCTCATGCATTCCTAATTCCTCGTTAGCTGCTCGTAAAACTTTCGATTCCATTTCAGAGGCTCCAGAACGTGGGATTTTTCGGCCCCCACCACGTTCCCATCTGGGATCAATACATGCAAACGTAGCGTGTCGGTGAGAAGACTCTGTTACGCGTTGCGTCGGCCATCCTCGTGTAAAGCCGAAAATGCACAAGCACGAACCCGTGTTTCGGGCCGAGCCGAGCTTGCCCGACTTCGCGATTCAGTTTCGTGGGCTATTAGGAGGTTTGGGTTGATTTTTGTTTTCAAGAATGACACCTGAAGGAAAGACTTCAAATGCATGTAATGAAGTCTCGAAATATTTTTTATTATATCTTTCAGGAACGTATATGGGATTTTAAGATTAGATTAATAATATTTATCACTTTCAAGTGATTTCATTTTTTATTATTTATGTTTTATTTTTCAATCGATTTCAAATATTGCAAAGTTCAAATGATAATAAATAATTATCATTTTTAATTCAATGTATAGAATTAATGAAAATAAAATTGATACAATTTTAAATTATAAAATTAAATTAATTTTAAAGATTAAATTAAATTTGAATTAATTAATTAATTTGATTAATTAAATTAGAATCGAATTAAATTAATTATAAAATTTTGAATTTTATAAAATTAAAGTAAAATTGAATAAATGAATGAATTACATTAATTATATTAGAATTGAATTAATTATAAAATTTTTAATTTAATAAAATTGTTAATTTATTGAATTAATCAACTTTTTTAATGTATACTCACCTCTGATAATTACCTTTCTTTTCATGCTATTTTAGGCTATAATCACAATTTTGGGGATTTCAAGAGAAAAAGCCAAAAAATTATTAACTTGTCCTCATATGCTTTCTTAACATATAAAAACTTTATGAAACCTTCAATGTCTAAAAATATTTATCTGAACATTACAAAATTAATTTTTCACAATTTTATTTTTATTGTGAAATAATTGTAATTGGAAATTAATTGCGAAAAATTGTAAAATAAATTTAACAAAATTTATTTAATAAAGAAATATCTCATGATTTTTTAAGGACAAACAATTTTAAAGGTAACTCTTTGCAGTATTTTAATAACTAATGACCATATTTTCTGAATATTTTTCTTTGATGCTGCCCTGATAGGGTCAAACATGGTACAAAAAACCTTCGTGAAATTTCAAATAAAAACTGTACTCTGTATAAATTAATTTTGAAAAGGAAAAATATTGATACCTTTTATAAGTATTCCCAAATTTTATTTGAATATGATATACAGTGATTTTAATTTTAAAAATTCTTGTAAATAATTGGTCATTTTTTAAATTTTATGATATTTTTGTACCATGTTTGACCTTCGGGAATAGATTTTAGGAATGAAATTATAAAAATATCTCAGTGTTTGGTTGATAATAATATTTTTTGTTGAAATTTTTATTTGACATATCTGAAATATTGAAAAATTTTGTGAAATTTGGTCAAGAATCCTATATGAAAATTATATTTATAGAAATTAAAATAAGC